>JARYHS010013630.1:384672251-384840401 GCA_031002005.1 Vandiemenella viatica
ATCTTCATTCCATCTGACCAACCAACATATTCTATCAAGGTCATCCTGCAGCTGTTCACAGCCTTCACCTGCTTTGATCCTATTGTATATCATTATATCAGCTGCAAAATACCTAGACTATGAACGCAATCCATCAACACAGTCATTCATTAGAATTATGAACAGCAATGGTCCCAAAATACTATCCTGTGGCACTCCCAGATTTACTCCCACCTCATTTGATAATATATTTCCTACTCTACAACTTTGCTTTCTGGCTTTTAAGAATTTCCTCTACCCAACAAGTAAATTTTTTCATCTAATCCAATAGATTTCAGTTTATTTAAACCATTTTATGACTCACTCTGTCAAATGCCTTAGAAAGATCTAGTGTCACACTATCCAACTTTTCCTCCATTGTGCAATTCATCTGAAATGTCTTGCATATAGCCCACCATCTGGTATTCACATGAATATCGTTGCCTAAAGCCATGTTATCAATCTGAAAAACCTAGTTTCTTTTCTCGCAGACATTTCTGATATAGTTGCATATCAATCTCTCCATCATTTTCACCAGGTCTGTAATTTTCAACACTATTTGTAACCCCTCCTTTATGAACCGGTACTACTATCGCTTTTTTCCAATCCTCTTGTAAGGCAGCAAGACTCCAAACTCATTTTAAATAAAACTTCAAGGCAAGGTACAATAACATATCCCACAATCTTTAATAAATCTGTAGTAATATTATCTACCCCAGCCAGTTTACATTTTTTTTAGCTTCCTGAGTTCCTTCATAATTTCCTGAGAATTCATTTCAAATTTTGTGGTTTCCTCATTTATACTTTTAGGGAGACTCCGCACTGATTCATTCCCTCCCATCACAGGATAAATGCCCCTAGTTGTATCTCTAAACCAGTAACACAATATCTCTGCAATTTTAAAATCCTCTGTGATTTCAACTTCATTCTTATCTGCAATAGTCTTAATACCTTCCATTCCCATCAGTTTTCTAATACAGCCATAGTAGTTTCTAGATGCATCGTTCTTTGGTCCTACTGCACCAATAATATTCTTGATAAACCCATCCATTGCTTCTCTCTTTGATCTTATTAATTGCTTGTTTAGTTGATTTTAAGTATGTAAGACTTAGATGTGCACTGGGGTGGGTGCACAAACTGCATCTTAACTTTGATCGTGCAAACCTAATGAATTGCAGTACTAAGTTCTTCACACAGTCGCCACCATAGTTTTGAACCAGAAACTAAGGAAAAGGTTCAAGTTCAATGATAAAAGTTCACTTCTGATATGATGAGTATATTCTTCAAAACATTACAAAGTTAAAGTACTGCATAGGCATTCAGACAACTTTTCCAAATTTAATTTTACAGATTCGACTGACCACTCGAGCACGACCGAAACCCCACGTTACTATTACTTCTCAATTACATGAATCTTCAGAATAAAACTTCCCTAAGCTGACAAAATTTCTACTTGATGTTGAACAAACTAAAAGTTTGCCGCGCCACGAGCCAGAGCTAGCCACCCGACATAACGCGCCTACACTCGATCTCACTGCTGCTTCTAGAATGGCTTCTCGAATGCTTCTTACGAATGGGCGCGCTTAGGCTAAGGGGGAGGTATATATAGAATCGGACCGTGAGAACTTCCTTGTCTTGACTTTCCCAGGGGTTTGATACGATAGCTGATCAGTTTCTGACAACTGTTGCGAAATCCAATTTGATCATGACAGTAAAATTAATCCTAGCTCTCTGAAATTTTGATAGTAGCAAGATATTATTACAAACGTCGAATTAAGTTATTATAAAAAATGTTGTTACTTTAATAGTTTAGCCAGAAAAGAGTCGTAAAGATGTGATTGCCATAACTACCGAAATATTGCTTCTATCGAGCTGAAACAAATTTAATTCTATTCTCCTATTGCTCATCTATTACCTGATTTCAAATAAAGAATTTTACCTATTTTTTAAAATGGTCTAAAACTCGAAAATAAAATTTAATGTCTTGAAATATTTCGAATATTGACTTGAAAATACCTCTAAACAAATTTCCCTAATGAAAAACTATTACTGTAAAAATTTGGAATCTCTAAGTTAATTCCCTGATTTATTACGAATTTTTGTAGATATCACCCTCGGCGAATGTCGAGCGATTGCATCATTGCTTACTCGCGCCAAAACCCATTTTATTTTATTACTATAAAATGCTTTAATATTTTGAAATGAATCTTTTACAGAAGTCTTTAATTTTAAATAAACTTTACTCTGAATATAATTTCTTTTCATGAATCCCCGAAAAAGACTGAAATATCGAACTTTTACCTAAATCACATGTCTGGCTATATCAAATTATATTCAAAAACGATCTTTAGGTTACATGAATCTTTCTAAAACTTTAATATGTTATCTAAACCGAAATTACGATACTTTATCTCTATCACTTGACTTCTTAACTGTTTTCCTGATAGCTAAATGCTTCGTGTTTAGAGTGGAAAAATTACGTGATAAAATTCAAAACCGGCAAATCACTTTCAAACATATTCAGACTCTAAGTAAGATCTTTTAATAACAAAACTAATTATCTACTGGCTATATATCTACCTAAACATCTTTTAAACTAACGAAATATCTTGGTTTATTGAAACTAAATGAAAGTCAAACACTACCTATACAAATCTGAGGTTAAGTTTCTGATCAGCTGTTTAAATGAATTTAACTATTGAATTTACTGCTTATACTTGAACAAATACTTATTTAGGACATATTACTGGGAAATATTATCAAAAATTAACTATAAAAATGTCTTTAAAAGGGTGTTCCCATATACTTCAACTGAACCTGCTATCTCAGCAACTAATTTCGTTATGCGAAATTCTAAGATGTGTTACATGCCCCCCGAAGATTGAAGTTATTTTCCAAAGAAAACTGACTGAAATCTTGAAAATCTTAGGTGGTGCAAGACTAAAATCCCCTTATTCTACCTACTTCGTGGGTTGGTCGGCCCAGTCATACTTCCTTTCATTCATTCTCACTCATACTTGTATCAAAATTATCATATTAATTTACCAAAATGTTATCAAAAATTCAAAATTACACAAAAATCATAAATATGAAATCATCAAAATCTTCAAAAATCTTAAATTCTACAACATTTGTTTACATTTGTGTACATAAAAATGAAATATTTTGTTTTCATAAATGTTCAGTTTTTAACTGTTCTTTGTTTCCTTATTCTATTTTACAAAAATACTCAAAAAATTCACTTTGTTCACTGCACAATAAATGTGTCCATTTTAACTGTTTTGTTCTGTTTCATTAACAACTCCCTAAATGGGCTAAAAGCCATGTCCTGTCATGGGAGTAGACCATATGTGTGGGGCAAAAACGAATACAAAACAACGCCCCCAAGCTGTGTCTGCCGAGTGCACAAGTCCCTGGCGTCTGACGCAGCAGATGCACCAAAGGACCTCGGTCAGTCAGCTGGTCTGAAACATAAAAACCAAAAAAAAACAAGTGCATGAGTTACCTATCATGAAATATCTACATAATAACTTACAAGAAATAGTAAATAACATACAAATAATATAATACAAAGAGTATACATTATAGTAATACAAAATGATTACAAAAGAGTGATTAGAATAAAGTTTCAAAAGTTGAGAAAAATAATAATCATTGAAAAACGACAAGAATATGAATGGATTATTTACTCATTACAAAATCAAGAGTTAAATACAATATGTTAAGAGAAAAATATCTTTCAAAATAAAGTTGAGAAACATCAAAATTTCTAAATACAGCATGAAGTGCTTGAAAACGTATTAACTGGTTTATTAGTCATACATAATATTGGAAACATAGTAGAATATAATAGCATGAAAAAATCTTATAGGGGGTAATCCTAACTTAAATACTAGGCACAAAATAATGTGTGTACTAAAAGGTCATTTCTTAGAATGTCTCTGTCACTATTATCTGACATATGCATTTGAGAATACAAAAGTAAATCACTGTTTACAGAAAGGGTATCTTAAACTAAATTACATAAATAAGTAACAATAAAAGTAGAGAATCAATGTTAAGGAAACTCTGTTTCCAATCAGCAGTACACTGCTGCTTACAAAATGTCTAACTGTTAAAAGTAACACAACACAGTTGTGTAAGGTACCAGTACACTGGTACAGGTGTTTTATCAAAATAGGTCAATGTATAATAAAGTATTATAATGGGAAGGAAAGCCTGTAGCTAACCTATATACAAAGTATCAAAGGGAATATAAATACCGCATGTAAAATTTACATGGAAAAGTGTCAAGGGTCAACCTAAGTTGATTGTCATGGAATGTGTGTGTACTCACAAGGTTGTCAGCTGTTAGCTGAACAAAATGTTTTGAAAATCGTCTTATTGACATAAGCAAGTTGATTTGAAACAATTACAAGGAAAAAATGTTGAATATCAAATATAATTAAATGCTTTAGTACTTTAGTATCACTGTGACAGTATATTGAAATCCTTATCTTGTTACTAACATCCTTCAATTCTGTAAGTGTATAAGACAATAGTAATTGCCGTCACAAAACCTCTCTAAGGTACATAAAATAACACTTAGGGCAGTACATCACTCCCAAAATAGTGTTCAAGTCTTTCTTCCTCAACAAGAATTTAACTCACTTCAGTGTCGAAATGATATCTACAAGACTCCATTATCTGTAACAAGCTTGGTTATTTCCGCTTTTGTCTCCATAAAAATGTAATCAAACTCTGTTTCCTATATTGTATGTTGTTGGTGTTGTGTAACTAATAAAAATGAATGGCGCCTTAATATTTTATATGTGTGGTCATCATCCCTAGATGCCAAATGAATTAAATATAATGTGACATGCCGCAAATCTGCTTTAGGCCATGCACGAAGTATGAGGTCGCCTTGTTACACTAATAATTATATGTATTTTGATAATAATAAGGTCATCCCATTTTCGGTGATGCCGAATACATAATAATAGAATAATAATAATGGGTGGAAATGCGAATAATAATAAAAATGAGGATCGCAGGCAAAGTCTGAGCTATATATTTCCTGGTCCTGATATAATAAAGCATTCCCCCAATATATTGTTACTACTTCTCTACCATCCACCCCCTCTCTTCTCTCTTCTACAAATATAGGTAAACATGAATGATCTTCACTTCTACTTCAACTAGAGCATCGACTCCCTCTATTGTCCAAACAACTTTATCCTGCTGAAAATCAGTCTTCACATCCATAAGCTCCACCCTTGGTGACTCAGAAATCCTATCCCAACTAATCTGGTCAATGGCTTCCCAAGGTAGATGTTTAAGAATGGTTGGATCAAAGTACTCTTTAGAAATGTAAAGCTGTTGCAAAACTACTGGTCCTAAAACTACCTCAAAAATCAAAGTCAGCTGAGTAAAAGACTCAGATAAGCAAATACTACATGTCCAAAAGTTATCAAAATGAAAAATACTTAAACTAACATAGGTTATCAGAGAATTGGTGCAAATGTAGATTTCCAATGTGTGCACCTGAACAGGAGGATTAGTAGGTTTAAGTTTAAAAACATTCCTCCAATCAGCAAAGAGTATATGTCTGTTCAGTGGGAAAGTGTTCAAATAGTTTTTAAATTTAGGAGCCCTCCCAAAGCATTGATAGCTGAAAATATTTTTCTGTTTGTTTGTTTTTCTGTGTTGACATAGCATGGGTATTGGGGGTTGTGAAAGATAAACATCAGTTCTTCCATATGATAGGGTTGAAAGAGTTTCAGCACAATGTCAAAGGAAGTTGTACTGAGGTGTCTATAGTTTGAAAAATCTCTTAGAAAGTGATGTAGGCTATCCCCAATGTGAGAAGTGTTGAAAATCAAAGTCAGTACCTCATGTGAAATATTTTGAAAAAGAATAAAATGTGCTATCTGCTTTGCTAATCTGACAATCTCCCAAATGGGCACTGGTAGCAATGAAAAATTTCTATTGCTGTTCTCAGGGAACATTTTAGTTGTTAACTGTATATTCAACTTGTCAACAAACGTTAACTTTTTCAATTTCTTGTTGCATGGTTTGCTAGAAACTTGTTGTGTGCAAACTAATGGAATATGGGAATCAGCTGAGTGATGGATATTATGTTGATTGCACATATCAACATTAGAATTATTTAAGACATCACTATTATCTAAAATTACTGGCATAGTGTCAACTGACGGTATAATAGTGGGATGTGCTAAGTCAGTTGTAGAATCAATCAAGCTTTCTGGTTCTTCAATAGTACTGTTAAGAACAGCTGATTGTATTGTGTGCTCAGAAACAGGCACCTTAACCTTTACAAGGTCGGTTACAGCCTTGTTAACTACAGGAGGCAGGTCAATGACCTGTGAAAGATCAGCTGAGAATTGTACATCAATTTCAGTTTTGGAAAATGGTTCTACTGAGATAGGTTGTAATTGTTCAGTAGTAGGTAATGGATCAGCTGATGCAATAATGCTAGGTTCTGTCACCTCTGTGGGTGCAGAATATGTTGCAGGGTTTCCAAAATTATCCACAAGTGGATCAACTGCTGCAGGCAAAGGCTGTGCTTCAATATCAACTAGGGTTTCAATAATAGTAGGTTGTAGCGGTGGTGAAACATGTGAATTTACTAAAACAGCTGATGGCTGCGAAATGGTGGTGTGTGCTACTAGAGCAGCTGATTCTTCTACAGAATGTTGAAGACCAGCAGAGATTTCTGCAATCTTTAAGTCTTGTGCCTCCACTTTATTGAGCAAAAAGTGTGTATCTTTCTGGCATTCATCTCTAACATAATTTATTTGCATTTGACAATCTAAAAACTTTGTTTCTACCGCCTGAGCATGTTGGTTGAAGGTGTGTAACATTTCTGTGCGGTGTGCTTGGAATTGTTTGTTCAATTCTTTCTTATTTGCTTCACATGTCTCTTCAGAATTTGCTAAACTCTTTTCAAGACTTGATATTTTGCCCCCCATGCGTGTTTCAAGAGAATTTGTTTGGGCTGTGAAAGCTTGTGTGAGTTTCTGTTCCAAAGATATGCATGAATTGTTGAGGGTGGTTCTGAAATTTGATTCTAGTTGTTTCAAATCGTTATTGTGTTGTTACAACTTAACATTGAATTCATCCTTGTGTTTATCAAGTTTACTAGTGATTTCTTGTTTTTGTTCAGCAAATTGCTTATTGAGATGTTGGAAGTCTTGTTTTTGTCCATCAATTTTTTGGTTAAGTGCTTGGAGTAGAGATACAATGTCAGTATTAGGGGTTGTAGGTACTGTCTGTACATTGCTAATGACTGTTTCAGTTGGTGGAGGAGTAAGGTTCTGTGTTTCAGGCGTGTTGTTATCCCCATTATTCCAACCCAGAAAATCACTCTCAGAGGTCGTGTGTGAGGTAACACTATGGCAATTGGGATCATAGTTAATTAGTGAATTATGCTGTTGCAAAGCTACAGTATCTTCTATATCAGATTCATCTGAATGCAATAGAGGAAGATCAGTACCCGAATTAGGTGTCAAATTTGCAATTTGTTCTGCTAAATGTGCAGCTTGTAAAGGATGAGGTTGTTGATTATTATTTATAATTTCCTCCTGGACTGGTATAGTATCAGTGGTAGACTGAAGGGAATTGTCAGAAATATTACTTGTCTCAGTAACATCAGGCTGAATTTGGTTATCAGTTAAATTTTGAGACCTAGTCCTCATTGAGTGACTTCTAATATCACTAGTTGACTGCATAATGAAAGTTGTAAAATAAGAAAAGGGAAATAAAAATAGTGAAAGAATATTAAAAATATCCTAGAAAAGTTACAACTATTATCAAAAGAACGTTCACAAAGAAAAAGATTTGTTATGAAACAGGTGGAAAGATCTAACCCCAAAATTCAGTCAGCTGTTCACCAAATATGCTGACGAACAATGTTGGAAATTTGAAAATACATAAATAGAAACACACAAAAACACATAGAAACACACAAATACAAAGCTTAAAATTATCCTACAGAAATACACAAAACTTCACACGCAATACAAAGCCTGTAAAATCGTCACACGCAGAATGTAAACAAAGTATGGTACTCTTTGGAAAAGATGCGCAATCTTTGTCAGTGAAAATAAAAACAGTAATGACAACCGCGAAATAGTTATTACATGTAGCATTAAAAAAGAATACGCCTAGTATAATCAGGCTTGTAGTGAATTGAATCACTAAAAAAGTTTATTACACCACTATGTGGGAGAGAAAAAGTAGTTACTGTGATTGTAACAAATGAAATGCTTAATAAGCTCGGTTCAACTATTTCCAAGAGGTGTGGTACTACTGCGTTATGAAAGTTTGAATGGAAGAAAACGCGGTAGTGATAGAAAAAGAAATGTTCTCGGCAAGGCTCAGATGTCGACGTCAGCTGAGGTGAGAACGGCCCACGATGCAAGTTTATGAATTGTTGATTGCGAATGCGCGGAGCAAGAAGCAGAGCTATACTTATCTTGAAGTGTCGCTCAAGGCGAAAAATGATGCTCTGCGATGTGCAGTTGAAGTCGGCGAGAGGCGTCTGTACGCGTCGATCGCACAGCGCCGGCTGGTCCGGACGTCGTAACAGGAACGTCAACAGCACGGGAAATGCTGAAGGACCCAGCTGGTAGACGGTAGGTGGCTGCTACCCGGGATGTCGTAGCATCAGCAGCGGCGGCAAAAGTGTTGTCCCCCAGAGTTGTCGTGTAGTCGTAGAAGCTGTAGGAAATCTCGATGATGGTTGTAGCTCGATCTTGAAGTGCGTCGGCGAAATCGAATGGCCAGAAAATTTAGAACGAATTTTGCCCTACATTGTCGCCATGTAAGACAACAAGCTTGTGCTGGGGTTGGTACACAAACTGCATCTTAACTTTGATCGTGCAAACCTAATGAATTGCAGTACTAAGTTCTTCACACAGTCGCCACCATAGTTTTAACCAGAAACTAAGGAAAAGGTTCAAGTTCAATGATAAAAGTTCACTTCTGATATGATGAGTATATTCTTCAAAACATTACAAAGTTAAAGTACTGCATAGGCATTCAGACAACTTTTCCAAATTTAATTTTACAGATTCGACTGACCACTCGAGCACGACCGAAACCCCACGTTACTATTACTTCTCAATTACATGAATCTTCAGAATAAAACTTCCCTAAGCTGACAAAATTTCTACTTGATGTTGAACAAACTAAAAGTTTGCCGCGCCACGAGCCAAGAGCTAGCCACCCGACATAACGCGCTTACATCGTCTCACTGCTGCTTCTAGAAAGGCGCCTCTCGAATGCTTCTTTACGAATGGGGCGAG
Source organism: Vandiemenella viatica (assembly GCA_031002005.1). NCBI lineage: Eukaryota > Metazoa > Arthropoda > Insecta > Orthoptera > Morabidae > Vandiemenella > Vandiemenella viatica. The sequence goes on from JARYHS010013630.1 coordinate 384,681,578, forward strand.
CTTAGGCTAAGGGGGAGGGGCAGTTCTATCATTACCGTGGCGCCAAAATCTGATGATGAATTCTTGTAGAACTCGACGAAACAAATCGAAAATAATGAATAAAATTTTTTGATATCTCGCTTGGTTTTAGAGAAATAGCATGTTAAAAAATCAGTCATAGGTATAGTTCCTTCTGCTTTTGGTGTTTTTTCTTCTGGTCCAGGCCGTATTTCAACCTATCAACAATCACTAGGAAGAAAATAAAACACCTATAGTGCATTTCCACCGTGTACATATGGTGGTTTTGGTAGAAAAAAAAATTTCTGGTCCAGGCCGGATCTAACCCTAACCTCCTCACTTTTGAGTTACAATATCTCGAAAACTAAGCGAGATATCAAAAAACTTTATTCTTTATTTTCCATTTATCTCGTCGAGTTACGTACGAATTCATCATCAAATTTGGCTATAGCGAAAATTTTCTTCTGGTCCAGGCTGTATTTCAACCTAATTATGTCAACTTTGAGATACGATATCTCGAAAACTAAGCGAGATATCAAAAAACTTTATTCCTTACTTTCAATTTGTCCTGTCGAGTTCTACAAGAATTCATCATCAGATTTTGGCGCCACGGTAATGATAGAATCCCCGGGGGAGGTATATATAGAATCGGACCGTGAGAACTTCCTTGTCTTGACTTTCCCAGGGGTTTGATACGATAGCTGATCAGTTTCTGACAACTGTTGCGAAATCCAATTTGATCATGACAGTAAAATTAATCCTAGCTCTCTGAAATTTTGATAGTAGCAAGATATTATTACAAACGTCGAATTAAGTTATTATAAAAAATGTTGTTACTTTAATAGTTTAGCCAGAAAAGAGTCGTAAAGATGTGATTGCCATAACTACCGAAATATTGCTTCTATCGAGCTGAAACAAATTTAATTCTATTCTCCTATTGCTCATCTATTACCTGATTTCAAATAAAGAATTTTACCTATTTTTTAAAGTGGTCTAAAACCCGAAAACAAAATTTAATGTCTTGAAATATTTCGAATATCGACTTGAAAATAACTCTAAACAAATTTCCCTAATGAAAAACTATTACTGTAAAAATTTGGAATCGCTAAGTCTATTCCCTGATTTATTACGAATTTTTATAGATATCACCCTCGACGAATGTCGAGCGATTGCATCATTCCGTTCAAACGCTTACTCGCGCCAAAACCTATTTTATTTTATTACTATTAAATGCTTTAATATTTTGAAATAAATCTTTTACAGAAGTCTTTAATTTTAAATAAACTTTACTCTGAATATAATTTCTTTTCATGAATCACCAAAAAGACTGAAATATCGAACTTTTACCTAAATCACATATCTGGCTATATCATTATATTCAAAAACGATCTTTAGGTTACATGAATCTTTCTAAAACTTTAATATGTTATCTAAACCGAAATTACGATACTTTATCTCTATCACTTGACTTCTTAACTGTTTTCCTGATAGCTAAATGCTTCGTGTTTAGAGTGGAAAAATTACGTGATAAAATTCAAAACCGGCAAATCACTTTCAAACATATTCAGACTCTAAGTAAGATCTTTTAATAACAAAACTAATTATCTACTGGCTATATATCTACCTAAACATCTTTTGAACTAACGAAATATCTTGACTAAATGAAAGTCAAACACTACCTATACAAATCTGAGGTTAAGTTTCTGATCAGCTGTTTAAATGAATTTAACTATTGAATTTACTGCTTATACTTGAACAAATACTTATTTAGGACATATTACTGGGAAATATTATCAAAAACTAACTATAAAAATGTCTTTAAAAGGGTGTTCCCATATACTTCAACTGAACCTGCTATCTCAGCAACTAATTTCGTTATGCGAAATTCTAAGATGTGTTACAAGTATTCCCACTGCCATTCGGTCTCTTAACTCTGTTGTGTTACCATATCACGAGCCTCTTTAACCTTCTCACTTCGCTATTGGATTATGCAGGTTCTGTACTTATCTTTATTTTCTGTTTTGGACTAAACATATTCCACACAGTTTTTTTTATTATCTTCTTAATTCTTCCCATTTTTTCTCCACTGTACTTGTGGAATCCTTCCATTTGCTGAACCTTTCCCTGAAATATGTCTTCAATTCTAAAGTCTGTGCCTGTTTGTAATTATACCTTCCCCCCCCCCCCTTTTCTATTTTGGCCACTGGTTTACTGAATCCCCTAATATCCATCAGTAATGCACAGTGATCACTTATTCCTTCAGTTGCTTGACACCCTACAAGATTTTCATCAGGTTTTATTAGAAAGATATCCAACATGTTTGGTCCCCTTGTGTTTTGCTCTACCACTTGTGTAAAACCTCCTTCCCTTATTAAGATATTTGTAAATCTCTGTTCCCTTGTGGTATTTATCTTATTTCCCACCAAGTTGACACAATGTAAATTTAAATACCCTCCAATAATAACCATTCTAACTCACCTTTTATTAGTGAATGTGAATTTAATTTATTTCCGAGAATCTCATCTTCGTCATTCATTCATTCTTCCAGTAGCCTACGATAAGCAGCCAATACACTAATTTTTTCTTTTTTATCACCCCAAAAATCTACCTCTAGTAATTCATGGTCATTATCTGTGAACACTAGATAACCATAGTAATCTTTGCTAACCAGTATGAATAGCCCTCCACCAATTGCTCCTCTGCCTCTGTGGTACACATTGTAACTTTCAGGGAAAATCTGATTGTCTAGTAGTCCTTTCTTTAACCAAGACACTACCCCTATAATCACGTGTGGTTCATGTATCTCTAGTAAAGGTGCAAATTCTATCATTTTGTTCATTATACTTCTACAGTTCATCAATAACACCATTATTTTTAGATTTGTGGGATTTTCAGCATTAACCTTTGTCTTTCCAGTTGTACCCAATTCTGTTATTATTTCAATAATTTCATCTGTTTCTTCACCATTTGTATTTTTCTCACAGTGCATCTACAACCAGTATCCCTTTGATCACTTATTTTTATACCCTGACCAGCAGCCCCTAACCTAAAAAAGGCACAGTCCTGATTCCATCATTGACAACTGTTTCAAAACATTGCTTCAACAACCATGGTGAAAGTTCATCCAAGCCACTGCTGCCTGTATTTTTTAAATTTCTTATTATATCACTAACTTCAATTTCTGTCACTGGTTTGAGGAAAATAGTCTTTTCACATACATGCACTGAACTGAAGGGAGCTGAAATATTTGTACCATCAGAACTGTTATTTGTGTTTATGCCATTGTTGTTGTTGTTCATATTGGGAATAAAATTCAGTAAAATACTTACTGAATGCATCAGCTACCTACTGTGTGCCATTTAATACGGTGTTTTTCACTTTAATTGAGAAATTGTTGTCAATGTTGTTGTTGCCGCTAATAAGTCTTGAAATATTTTTGGCAAATTCCCAGACTTCCTTAGGTAGATTACCAGACTCTAAAATTATTTTTCCATAGTGTTCTGCCTTACAATCCTTAATTTTATTGAAATATTCTACTTTGTTTATTATTTATCTCTCTTTCTAGTAACTAAGGCCTGTCAGCTTGTACAAATGAGTGGACATTGTTATTGAGTGATTCATTTTCTTTGCATTTAGTGTCTTAGAAGATATTAGTATTCAAATTCCATCTCAACAACAAATGTATCTTTGGAGATAAGTTCTTTTGAATTTAGTTGCTAATCATCTGGTGTGTAAAGTTATGGGAAAATAAAATGTAGCAAAAAGTTTTTCAGGTGGTGCAAGTTCTCATTGTGGCGCCCCAATTGCATCTGTTTCTGATTCAGTGCAATTGCTTATTCATGATTAAAGTGTCTCTGTAGACAGACAGAAGATAATATACATTTTTATTTCCTGCTAATATTACAAATATAAAAGTTTGTTTGCTTGGATTTTTTACTGTTTCACATCAAAATGGCTGAACGGCTTAGGACAAAATTTGGAATAATATATTGACTATCTACTTTTCAATCGAAAAAGTATCTCCTGTTGGATTCAAATACAAATCCATGTATGATTCAGTTATGAAGTGACTTGAGCAAAGCTGCAAGCAGAAGATAGTCTTTATAGATTAATAATAACTCAAACTTTAGAAAGATTAGTATAGGATAGTAGTAATGTGAATTAGAAGCATCAACTGTAAAAAGGAACACTGTATGTTTGAAAAGTTTTATTTAATCTGTGTACACAATACTCACATCAAGTCTCCATTAAATTCAAATAGTTTTTAATATTTTTAAAAACAAACAAATAAGGAAATAAAATCATAACTAAAACCTACATAACCATCTTCCTCCCTTTTGTCCTTGGCCAATATTATTTTCTATAGGTAAAATTGCAAGATCTGTCTACAGCAAATCAGATCTTCTTCTCCAAATTAAAAAATTATTTTAGGTACAGGGAACAAGTCACAGTAAACTTCTGAAAACCCTTAACTGACTAAAAATCAGTTAGATCGAGAGCAAGTATACTACACCATGGTCACTTAAAAAAATAATTCAAGATGGATGCTGATTCAGTTTCATTTCTGCCTATCTGGTAGCCTAAAAACTCCATAACTGTGCCAAATCAGCCATAAGACCTGCATGGACTTCTTCTACAAGTGCTTGCTAACAACTGTCCCCACTGCTCCTCCTGGAGTCTCTTAAATAGAGGACGCCAAGTGTTGTGCCACTATCCGCTAAATTGTAAAATATCTGAAACTGTCTGAATTAATTTTTCTTCCAATCATCTCAAAATTTTTGTAGTAAAATTTTCCTATCTCTAATGGTTTAGGTGTAAACAAAATTTTAGTGTCAAATTTTAAAATCACTCTCATGTTTAAACTATGTAAGCTACCAAGCTGAAACTAGTATTAAAAAACCTGCTAATTCTTCTCTATCTTTTGTTGTATAAACCGGTCTGTTTATTATAGTTTAGCTTAGTGCAATTCTTGATACAAACATTCAAAAATCAATATCTCTTAAAGTATTAAACCTATAAAGCTGAAATGTGTTTTAAATCATTCTACATAAATTTTTCTACAAGATATGATGTTATATAGTTGCTAACTAATCTCTTTCATTTCATTTTTGGTCATTAGCCTTTGAACTTGGTTTTGGTATATTCACAACCAGAAGTTATCCTTCTCATGGATTTAAAATTAATTCATTTTTAGCCAAAGTACTGTACAGATATTCATAAAAACTAGTGCATTTTGCTCAGCAAAAATTCTACTTTTTTAAATCCTCTGTCCCCTCTGTCTTTAGCTGAAATATATTACATAAAAACCTACATTTTCTTACAAACAGCATTTTCCTATAAAAAACAATGCTAAACTTTTATCTATCAGTTTCAAACTATCACTGAATGTGCTGCAAAATTCAGCGCATCTTATGAGCTAAAAAACTCTTCCACAGCTAGAAAACTAAGTACTCAGGAATTGTTTAACAGTCTTTTTTTAGGGGACCAAAAATGGCATAATCACTGGGAGAGTGGTCTGGACTGTATGGATGGTGACTGAGACCCTTCCACTTGAATTAATGCACGAATTTCATGATTGTGTTGGCCGTATGAGGTATTGCATTATCGTGGAGAAGAATTACCCCATGGGTGAGCTCGCCTGGTTGTTTTGATTTGATTGCTTGGCAAATGGTTGTCAAGGTATGTGAGTAACACTGGGCTTTCACTGTTGTCCCATGCTGCAGGAAGTCTATAAGAAGGGGGTGGTTGTGGTCAAAGAATGAGCACTGGATGACTGACGCATGCTTTTGCTAACTTTTTAGTCACATGACTTACACTCATGACCTAATAGCGGCCATGTGGACTTCCTCACTCTTGTCAGAAGCCCTCTTTGTTGCTGATGCAATGATGTTACCATTCTGTCACCAATTTGCACATTCCACACTCCAACTTGTTTCTTTTTGAGCACTCCTTATATTATACCAAGTCACCATTGTAACTATGTACTCAAATTGCACCCTGATCTGGCTCAGGGACAATACCACTGTTGCTGAAACTGAATAATTCATTTCCAGAAGGACATTGTGAACTGAAGGATTGTAATAACGAACTACAGTGAGGCTAGAAACTCTATTCTCCAAGTGAGTTTCACAATTTTTTTGGCAACTGTCCTTCTAAGTGCTTGGATACTATTTCCAATTGCTTTGTTGATGGAGAGAATAAAACAAATATTCTTTAAAGATATCCCGAAAAGGAAATTAATTTAACTGATAGCTTTGGCAGCACCTGTTATTACCAGATATTATGACAGCTACATGGATTAAAAATGCTTGAAACTATTGCTTCAGAATTCTGATTTGGACACCTTTGTATCCTCCAATTATAAGGGATCCATTGTCATATCTTTGGTCTTGAGAATTGTTCATATCCAAACTATTGCAAAGTATCATCAATAAACCAGCTCCAAGGCCCCAAAGAGTCACTTTCCAGTTTGTAAGTAATGAATCACTTACGCACTTGGACTTTGTCTTCACTAGTGTCATCAAAAGCAATCTTAAAGATAATTGATTAACATGACTGGCATCAGGAGTTCAATTTAGTGTGATGGAAAAGTATTTAGATGACTATCCACATTATATCAAAATTTTATTACAAACTTCATTCACTTTGAGTACATTAAAAAAAAAAAAGATAACTCCTTATTGGCAATATGCTGTAGGTTCTCCATCATTACAGGGTCATACTTTCCTTGCTGGGATGTAAGGGTATATCAACCTTTCCTGTGGTGCACCCTGTTTGCATGGACGAGGCTCTGGCAACTGAAAGATTCCTGGTATAAGGAATCACCCACTGCCTGCCAACGGCCTCCGAAGGGCGGAAGAGCGGGGAGTGGTTCAGTGCACCCTCTTGCCCTTGGGGTTGGTAACAGACCCTAAAGGCGGATGATCTGAAATGATTAACAGCATGGGGATGCAGAAGGCAACGGGAAACCACTGGATTAAAGACCCAAAGGGTATCCCGAGGACATGTAATCCTCTCAAATTACATATATCATGATAGCTTCTTCCTGGGTAAAATATTCTGGAGGTAAAATAGTCCCCAAATCGAATCTCCCGGTAGGGACTGCTCATGGAGGAGTCATCAGTATGGATAGTAACATTCTATGAGTCAGAGCGTGGAATGTTAAAAGTCTGAATGGGGCAGGTAGGTTAGAAAACTTAAAAAGGGAGATGGAACAACTTAAGTTAGATGTTGTTGGGATTAGTGAGATGAAATGGAAGGATGCACAGTATTTCTGGTCTGGGAACACAGGATAAATAGCACACAAGCTGTCAATGGAGTCACTGGTGTAGGATTTGTAATTAACAAAAAAGTAAGGAAACTCGTGAGTTATTATGAACAGTTTAGTAACAGGATTATTTTGATGAGGTTAGAAACTAAGCCCGCCCCAACCGCATTAGTACAAGTGTATATACCAACGTCACAGGAAGATGATGAAGAAATAGAAAAAAATATACACTGAAATTGACAAAATAATCCAATATGTGAAGGGGGAGGAAAATTTAAGAATCATGGGTGATTGGAATGTAATAGTGGGAGAAGAAAAAGAAAGGAATACTGCAGCAAATTTTGGTATGGGAGAAAGAAATGAATGAGGAAGCAGGTTGCTAGAATCTCGTGAAAGATATATGCTAGTTATGGGAAACACACTGTTTAAGAACCCTGCAAGAAGAATATACTTCTGGAAACGTCCTGGGGATACTGGCAGATATCAGCTAGATTATATCATGGTCAAACAGAGATTCAGGAATCATGTTCTAGACTGCAAAGTGTACCCAGGAGCAGACATAGACACTGACCATAATTTGATAGTAATGAATTGCAGGCTGAGATTTAAGCGAATAAGGAAGCAGTATAAGCAGAACAGACTGGAAGTGAATAAACTGAAACAATCTAGCACAAGAGAAAAATTTGCAGAAATTGTAGACTTAGGTCTAAGACGTAACTGTGAAAGGAGCTCAAGCAAGGACGAATTGAATGCATTAAAGACCGAAATCATGAAAACTGGTAAAGAAACATTAGGCTTTAGGGAACAAGCTGCCCGAAAACCTTGGATCACAGAAAGATCAAACAGAATTTTGGAGAAATGAAGATAAGAGGAATGAACATTAAAGCTGCCGATGGGAAACCTCTTTTAAGCTCAGAAGATAGAGCTAACTGATGGAAGGAATACATTGAGAAACTGTATGTTGGGGAACTCTTGAACAATAGTGTAATGAAAAGGAATGCGATGTCGACATTGATGACTTAGGAGATCCTGTTTTGAAGACAGAATGTAATAAAGCTCTGAATTATTTGAAAGCAAATAAGGCAGTTGGAATTGACCAGATCCCTGCAGAACTTCTTAAATCCTTAGGAGAAGAAGGAATTGAAATATTATTCAAGCTGATATTAAAAAGTTATGAAACAGGAGAAATTCCAACTGATTTTAATAAAAATATCATCTTCACACTTCCAAAGAAAGCACAAGCCGACAAATGTGGGAATTATCGCACCATTAGTCTAACATCACATGCTTCAAAATTACTGAGCAAAACAATACACACAACGATGGAAAGGGTAGTTGAAGAAATAGTAGGTGAAGATCAGTTTGGGTTTAGGAAAAATCGCGGTACAAGGGAAGCAATTCTGTCTTTGAAGGGTGGATCAAGAAAAATGAAGCTACTTTTATGGCATTTGTTGATTTAGAAAAAGCTTTTTATAATGTTAGTTGGGACAAGATGTTCAAAATTTTAAAGAAGACAGGTCTAAAGTATCGAGACAGAAGAATACTCTATAAACTCTATAAGAATCAGGTGATTATATTAAAAGTAGAGAATCACGAGAGACATGCTTCAGTTAGAAAGGGTGTGAGACAAGGCTGTAGTCTATCCCCGTTAATATTCAACTTGTATGTAGAAGAACCAATGAAGAAAGTCAAAGAAAAATTTCCGTGTGGCATAAGTTTACAAGGATTTGCTGATGACATTGTCTTGTTAGCAGAGAAGGCCGAGGATATTGAGAAGTTACTGAATGGCACAAACAAAATACTGAAGGAATATTTTGACTGAATATAAATCAAGGCAAGACAAAAGTGATGAAATGTAGCAGAAATGATACCAATACTATTAGATTAAATATTAAAATAAGATCGGATGCAATAGGAGAAGTGAGTGAGTTCTGTTACTTGGGAAGCAAAATTACAACCAATTGCCAAAGCAGGAATGATGGTAAAAGCAGAATACCACTAGCAAAAAGAGCCTTCATGAAAAAGAGAAATCTTTTAGTTTCAAATATTGATCTAGGAATTAGAAAGAACTTTTTGTGTGGAGCATAGCACTTTACGGTAGCGAAACATGGACTTTAGAAATACTGGAAAGAAAGAAAATTGAAGCATTTGCAATGTGGTGCTACAGAAGAATGCTGAAAATTAGTTGGACAAACAAAGTATGAAATGAATGAGTTTTGGAGATGATAGGTGAAAAAAGAAGTATATGGAAGAAGCTTACAGAAAGAAGAGACAGGCTGGTAGGTCATATTTTGAGACATGCTGGATTGGTTAATTTGTTAGTGGAGGGAACAGTCGAAGGTAAGAACTGTAGAGGAAGACAAAGATTAGAATATATGAAGCAGATAATTGAGGATGTGGGTTGTAAGGGGTATGTAGAAATGAAGAGATTAGCACAGGATAGGAAGGGATGGAGGATTGCATCAAACCAGTCGAAAGACTGATGGAAAAAAAAACAAAAAAAGTTCCTAGCTGTTACAATATACCCAGTAAGTCACCATTATTAGAAGTATTTAGCATTTCAGATCCAAAGCTTCCCATGAACAATAAATTTTTGCAAGTTAAAAAGAATACTTTGGAAATCAATCATAGGAGGATAGCAACACACCATGATTTTTCATCTGCAATATGTATTTACAAATGCTTCCCTATTACACTGAAATTCTTTATTCGAATCAACTCTTCTATCCAACTGAGCGTGGTGTGCTCATGATTTGAGGAAGTTTTATGAGTTTTGAGGTGCTTTGATAAGTAGCTCCAGTGTTCAAATTTCTATTTTTCCAAATAAGAATGAGACCTTCTGTTGATTAAAAAACAAAAACAATGTATGTTATATGCAGACTTAAGAGTAAACAAGTCATCTTCTTTTTAAAGTTTCTTCATTTGGCATTACTTTTTGAAAACGAATATGAAGTCCATGATTTTTTCCTTGGATTTTTTCGTTGCTCAAATAATTATTTTATCTCTGGCTGGAGGTCAATGAGTGACTATTCTGAAATATTGTCATCATTTATACTTTGAAAAGATAATGGTGGTGGTATTTCTGGTATACACCTTGCTGTATATTTTGATTTGCAGATGACGTTCTAGCCATAGCTAAATCTTCTAGTACATGGTGATCTTTATCATCATGAGCCTCATCAGTGTGTTCTGAACTAGTTCTGCTGATGACGATTCATATGACTTCTAAACACTAAAAAATGTGCAAGCAATTTTGAAACCTTCTCAGTTTTGAAATGGCTTTGTTTTCTTTTTAAGGATTAGCGCCAAAAAAGGCTTTTTTTATTTTTTTAGGTCTGTAAAAGACACATTATGGTTTGTAAATATTTGTGATATGGAAATTAATTGCAATCACCTAAGGTCAAACACGGTAGAAACAGTTAATTAGGTCAAATCTCACCCTATGAACATGTGCCTAGATGTGAATGAACACCAAAACAACAGCCTGAAAAACAGCAAACAGGTGCCGGAGGTGTGGTACCAGAAATAGCTAATTATGGGATGAGTTGTGATTTTCTTGATTCAAGTAACTCAAGTTACTCAAGTTGACTAGATTCTATGATTACGTATGAGTATGCATCAGGCTGTAGCTGTTATGTTTATAAATTCTGGATGATTAGTGTAATAAAATAATATTTGAACAGCAAGCTCAGTTATTATAGAGTTTATGTTTATGTTTTGCACAGACCATCTATCGCTGAATTTTTGGCACCTGCCATATGACATTGCCCTATGTGGTCACACCACTTGCACTATCATAGGGTTGCTCCTGACTTTAACAAGCAAACCATTTTCTAAGTTTGAAATTGTTCACAATTATTACCTTGAGGCTTCCTTTTCTTCTGCACCAGAAGGTATATCACATCCTAGGAACCATATCAAGTAATGAACTCTAAGCAATTACCAAGTGTAAAATAATTGTGCAAGACTTACATGCATTCAGGGCATGTCCACTTACATTGCTCACTCTACACGACATAATTAATCAAATGCACCAGCAAAAATTTGTCATAAACAATATCATTGATACTAGACTCTTCCAAGCATCAACCTCCAATAAGATCCCACGCATAAATCTGTTAGTAATTTATATTATTACATACATTTTCTTATTTATTTATCCTTTACATGTAGACAAATGCTTTTAACTGATACAATTTTTTAAATATATTTTACTACCTTGTACAGCCTTTCCAGCAATTAAACTTTCCCATAAAGATTGATTGCCTATTTCTTCTCCCACTATTGCCATTCTCACCCTACCCACCTAGCTCAGCTCTGCCTTCAGTCATTTGTGTATACACTTCTGATACCCTGCCATTTGTCTCATTTCTAATCACATGCTTTTTTCTGTTTTATGCCTTGTCAAGGTCGAGGTCATTAGAGGTTGGAAAGGACTGGGGACAAGGAATTGAAAGGAATTTGGCCATGCCCTTTTGAGAGAAGAATCCTGACATTCACCTGAAGTGATTTGGGAAAACCATAGAAAACCAAATTCTGGATGCCCAGAACCTGTGTCTACCTGAATGTGAGGCCAGGGTGTTACCGCTCACCCACCATGCTCGGTTTCTACACATGATTGAGGTTTATAATAATACGTTGGTATGAGGGTTTTTGTTTATTTGTTTACTTGCCTTCATCTGTTGTAACTGGTGGAAATACTTTCCTTAGCCTTCCGTATTTTCAATATATAACAACTTCCTCATTGCCACTGTTACTGGTAAACAATATTTTGGATGTGTTAAGTTTTTATTGCTGATTCGTACAGCCCAACGTACAGGAAACAACTACTGCTAAACAGTACACGCTACAACATGTCGGTACAAAGATTTTGCAACAACAAAGATATAGCACACACACATATATCGAAATCATTCAATATATTTTGACCAACTCAACACCCCCACTTCAAAACATTTGAATGATTTCCTTATATAATATCTAAACCTAGACATTTCAGAAAGTCATAATGTTTCTCTTTTCCCAATCCTTTAGTCATGATATCTGCAAGCATATCAGCAGTTTGTAAATAGAGAGGTTTTACAATTTTATTTGACACAACTTCTCTTATAAAATGATGTCGAACATCAATGTGCTTCGACCTCTTGTGATTTGACGGGTCAACAGACAATTTCAGGGCACTCTGACTGTCATTAAACAATGTTATACACTTATTATAGCCTATGAGTTCATCTAACAAATTCTTTATATAAATGGCCTCTCGACAAGCTTCAGAAAGAGCCATATACTCTGCTTCTGTGCTAGACAGAGCAACAGTCTTTTGTTTAGCACTCTGCCAAGACACTACAGAGCCACCCAACTTAAAAATAAAACCAGTGTATGACTTTCTGTCTAAGGGACAGTTTGCCCAATCTGCATCTACATAACCACATAATTCTAAACCTCCTTTTTTAAACTTTAAAACATAATTCTTAGTCTCTTTCAGATATCTCAAAATATGCTTAGCACATTTCCAATGTTTTTCAGTATGAGAAGTATTGAACTGGCTTAAGTAACTTACACTGAAAGAGATATAAGGTCTTGTTAGTACTGATAAATACATTAAACTACCTATTAGGGCCTGATAAGGCACATCATCAGTTTTAGTTCCCTCTTCACTTAGATAATCAAGTTTAGTTTCAACAGGAGTCTTTGCAGTTTTACAGTCTGTCATATTGAACCTTTTCAATAATTGATCAATATAGTTCTCTTGACTTACAGCTAGCACTTCATTAGCCTTATCATATTTTATTTCCATTCCCAAACAATTTTTAGCCATTCCTAAATCCTTCACTTCAAACTCTGAACTCAACCTATTTTTTAAAAATTCAGTCTCACTTGAGTCATTGGAAAAAATTAAAAAATCATCAACATACAATGCTACCATAGTAACTAAACCTTCATCTTTATGTTTTGTGAACAAACAAGGTTCCAAATCAGATTTTTTGTAACCTGTACAGCTTAAAACATCATTTACCCTTTGATTCCACACTCTGGATGATTGCTTTAAACCATACATAGCCTTTTTTAACTTTAAAACTTTTCTTTTATCACTACAAAGATTTAAACCTTCAGGTTGTTTCAGGAAAATATCCTCTTTAAGAATACCATTTAAAAAAAGCAGTCTTAACATCAAGATGGGAAATGTTCAAATCAAGTTCAACAGACAAAGCCATTGTTGAGTGTCTTACCACAGGAGAAAAAGTTTCACCATAATCAACTCCAGGTTTCTGAGTGAATCCTCTTGCTACTAACCTGGCACGATGTTGCACTTTACCTTCACTGTTGACTTTTTTCTTGGACACCCACTTACACTGCACAGCACTTGCACCTTCTGGAAGATTTACCACTTCCCAAGCATCATTGTCTTCAAAAGCTTGTATCTCTTCTTCCATGGCTTGTTTCCATTTTTCTGCATTAGGTCCATCAAGGGCCTCCTGCACGATTGTCGGGTCCTCGAGTTGATCCAAAGTTCCAGCCAAAAAACAAGTATCATAATCATGAAATCTTCTATTTGGTTTGGGCTGCCTTTGTGATCTTCTTGCATACCACATTTTTCATCATCATCAGTTTCTTTCTCTGATGTAACTACTTCTTTTGACACATCATGTAAGTCCTCTCTTAATGCAGTATCAGACTTCTTGTTTTCTTCATCATCCCCCACTGAATTGATGATTTCTTCATGATTCTTTAGTTCAGTTTCTGCATCACTAATATTTTCCATTATTGTCACATCTCGGCTTATCACTACATCATTCGTTTCAGGATCATAAAGTCTATAGCCTTTTTTATTCCATTTCTTTCTCTTAACTTTGGGAATATGTACCATGACCTTATTTAACTTGTACACACCATCAGTAAGATCTGCAGTAGCAACTAGTTCATTACGCCTGTTATAAATATTGCATTTATCCCTATTAAATTCAACAGAATTTCCATGTTCAATCAACTTACTCACAGAGAGCAAATTTGTAGTTAGTTCTGGAGCACACACAACATTTTACACAGTAATATCAAAAGCATCCTTTCCAACTACAGTTGTTAAATTAACTTCTCCAGAGCACAACACTGGAATTTTTGTCTGATTCACAGCCATTAGTTTATGCACTTTAACAGTATTTACTTTGTTTCTTATCCAGTCTTCATTTGCTGTGAGATGCACACTAGCCCCTGAATCAACATACCAATCACTTTTGTTAAAAGAGCTACTCATAAACACTGCACTGAAAATGTTTGAAGTTTTTGTTTGTCTTGTATCATAGTCACTGTTAAGACACTCTCTTTTAAAATGTCCTGGTTTCTTGCAATCATAGCAGACACGTCCTTCTTATTTTGGTTTCCCACTACATTTCCATTTTGGTGAGAAAACTTCGGCTTACCTTGCCAACTCTTAACCTTAAAAGCACTACTGGCACTAGTAACATCTTCTTCCATATCTAGAAGCTTACTTTTTATTGCGTCCATTGTAATTTGAATTCCTGAATGCTCAATTGTCATTATCATAGGAGAATATTTTTCCGGCAATCCTGCTAACAATAAGGAACCAATCCACTCATCACTAATACCAAAACCAGTCCACGTAATTTCTGACCATTATCTACTACCTGGTTCACATAGCTTGTCATCGAATCACAATTTTCTAGACATATTGATATCAGTGTCCTCAATAAATTAATTCTTCTTGCAAAACCAGAATCATCGAACAATGACTTCAGCTTCTGCCACAAGTCCACTGTTGTTTTTCTTCTTTTACATGCACATACAAAGATGGATCAATCGTTAGAATTATCTTCACTTTGGCCTAGAATCTTCCGCTGTAACTACTTCTGAAATACATTTCGCTAATCCTTCGAGAATAAGCACATTTTCGATAGCGAACGCCCAATCTCCGTAGTTCTCGCAACCTTTCAGCTTCAGCACATTTACTATATAATTTGTTGCCATATTTATGAACAACAACACACACAAAGGACTTTAACGACACTTCTGTTTTATTTAGAAATTCCTGCACTGGGTATCTGGGCCCATAACCTGTTAAGTTTTTATTGCTGATTCGTACAGTGCAAAGTACAGGAAACAACTACTGCTAAACAGTACATGGTACAGCATGTCGGTACAAAGATTTTGCAACAACAAAGAAATAGCACACACACATATATCGAAATCATTCAATATATTTTGACCAACTCAACAGGATGAAATAAAATATAGAATACTTTATAACAAAAGCAAGTTACAGGTTTATTTGTTATTTCTTATCTAAGAATAAAAACATGAAGATGGCTGGTATTGAGGATATTTTGCTTGGATAGTTCCAATTTACACAGTTCCATAGGGTAGTAGTATCAGTAAAACCCAGAGAGCTCTCACTGGGAAACAATTGCTGAGCTTATTAGATTTGTGGGAACTCACCTTGTCTGCCACTGAATGATCTGGGTTGCCAGTATAAAGTGTTTACCTTTGGCCATCCATCCTGATGGACAGATGGTTAGCTTTGAGGCCATTATATGAAGCTGTGCAAAGAAGGTGAGTAAATGAAGTTTGTAGCTATGCAAGTGGCTTGTCCATTAAAATTAAAATAATTCACTGTGACAGAATAGGAATAGGTATTGGTGACTGGATGCAGCACAGTCTATTGCATGGGAAAATCCCATGTGGTTGTCTAGGATAATCAAAAAATGAGTATTTGTGGACCTTGATGTTCTTGAGATTGAGACTGATATTGAGACAGAAGCACATATATGGGGGCAGTAGTTAGGTTTTTGGGAACAAGGATGCATAGAAAAGGAATTTAGAAGGTTCTTCCCAGGGCAAAAGATTTGAAAAATCGAATGAAGCAAAATTTATATATTTTGCTTTGACTGACCATCACAGAGATTATATAGATTATAAATATGTTTAGTTTTGCTAAAAGTAAAGCTACCAATTTAAAAATAGGATGAAAGATAAAAATTTGTAGAACAAGAATATAATATTGGTTTGTAAACAAATTCCAGATTTAAGTGTTAAAACTGGAATTGTAGCTTTCAAAATGGTAGCTTCTTTGTAGAGTTACGTCACCCGTCCAATTACTCATAAAAGGCAGTTGAACAATCACATGATAAAGAATGATTTTAAGTGGAGAAAGACAAATAATAGAAGACAGAGTGATTTCTTTTAAAGAAAGATAGTCTGTATCTCAATTCAAACCAAAATATAGTTAACGAGAAACTAATTCACGAAGATATCACGTTGGCGAAAAATAAAATTTGAAACATAGTTGATGTTTATTAGAATTACACTCAATCTAAGATGAGTCAAGTAAAACAACATACACCAGATATTAGAAAAAACTTAAAGGAACACAGTGATTCAAAAATGTCAGTGGGAGAATAAATATTTCAAATGTTATTAGCTGAAATTAGCAAAAGAACATCTAACATTAATAACAACAAAAATATGCAGTTTAAGATGGAAGTTGTCATAGAACACAACATTGAGAAATATCAGGGCTATAATTTCAGTCAGATCTGAGAATTTTAGTGGTTGAAGAAAGTGGTTTCCACACTTTTTCCTGTATAAGGCATCTCTGTTTCCTTTTTCAACAAGCATTCTTTCATCACACTCAGGTGGCATCAGACGAATGTGTGGTGTGTTAAGGAGTGGGCAGCAACCATTGAATTTGTAGGAAGTTTAATTATAATTTAACTGGGTAACTGTTAGGACTTGTAATATTCAAAGTTGTAGAGAGTGATGCTCAATATTAGCAGTTAGATAATAAGCATTTATTTCATAATGAGCTTAAAACTTTAATTTCATCTTCGACGAGTGAAGGGGCACATGTTAAACATTTTTGAGAGTATAAGTGAATCTGCATGTAGTGATGACCTGCAGTCTCCAAGTAAAGGATTTTAATGTTCTGATGTCAGACTTAGGCTATACACTGATACCAGAATTAGCTTGAAAACATGTGTAAGAATATATGATTTTATCTATAGTAGGCTTTTCTTATTTCAATATCATCCTTGAGCCCATTATCTGTCATGGGAATAGTTAAGCAGATTGGCAACCAAGATAGTCAATTACTGCAGCTTCAAACTAAGGTATCAGATCTGAACATCAACAAACTTAGTATCAGCAGTGATCTCAGCTTAAGC
Organism: Vandiemenella viatica; assembly: GCA_031002005.1. Taxonomy (NCBI): domain Eukaryota; kingdom Metazoa; phylum Arthropoda; class Insecta; order Orthoptera; family Morabidae; genus Vandiemenella; species Vandiemenella viatica. The sequence goes on from JARYHS010013630.1 coordinate 384,699,017, forward strand.
ATGTGTCTTGCCATAAGATCAAGCAAGGACAAGTTTAACAAAGTCCCTGTCACCTGAGACACAAGATTTCTGGAAAATAAAGGACACAACTCCACCATGTGACTTAAAATATTATAAAACTGTGACTTAAAATATATGAATAATGAGAATACCTGGCTCAAGAGCACATCCAAGTGACATAAAAACACTGATCCAAACTGTTGCACGTGTGCGGGTTTTATCACCATGGAATTCACCTTGGAAGGCATATATGACTGCAGCAGGAGCACAAATACTGAAAAGGATAAACAAAAAAAAAGTTCCTTATTACAGTTTATATAGAGAAATTGTTATACAACATAGATTTTTTTTGAAAAATATACCTTTAAGTACTAAAATTACAATATTCTAATATTTTATGTACAAGATAATATTAACATGAATAGACTATTCGACAGTATTAAAAAAATATTATAAATTGAACTCATACTCATAGATTAATGCTTCAGGAAGCTAATTTTTTCAATTTTGAAAAGAAAAGTGGATTATTTCTAATAAAAAAGCGAAATAAAAACTATAATTTTCTTACCTCTGGTCACGTGACAGAAAGCGCTCTAGGCTAGGTGGTTGCTTGAGTGATGTCAAACGTCTGTAAACGCTCTGGCTGGAAAGGAGCGTTTCCTATAATCCAACTTTTCAACTATTTTTATTGTTTGTTGCTGGTCATTTCTTGTTATTAATGAAATTTCATTTTAAATACAAAATCGATGAACAATTTGTAAAAGCCTACAGCGGAAAAATATTGAAAATAGACGGCTTATTTGTGGGTCTGGCTATAGAAAAAAAAAAAAAGAAAAAAAACCATGACTTTTATTCTGCTGAGCTTAAAAATGTAATAGCTTCTATTTGAGACTCATTTAGATATAAATTGAAAGTTAGAGATTGATTGTTGTGCAGTTAGCAAACCATACATCGAAAAATTATGTACGCTGAAATTTGTGTAGTGAAAAATAAAGAAAAGTAACGGTGTCGCAAAGATGCACAAACAAATGAAGGTATTTCTTGTAGCTAATAAGTAGCTCTTTCAAATAAATATAGCAAGAGACCGATATAATGTGGTATAATGAACTAAAATGCAACATGAAATTGGCTAAGTAATTTTTTTTTAAAATTAAAAATAATCTCACTCTGTTTTAATGATGCTAATGTATAACAGAAAAGCATGCGTAATACTTACCTTGAGGATCGCCAAAAGCAACAGAAACACACAAGTCACTACTAACACACAGAAACACAGCGTAATCATCGACCAAGCTCAGTCAATTGGCACAGTCGACTGGAGTGCTTGATCGGTGCATCACATGAAGCCCATTGATTCAAACTATTTTTTCTATTGTTAGGAGTGATTTCGTGGAAAATAAACCTTTGTTCCGAGTAATATAGGTTTATCTACTTTGAATATAAATAACTATTTTGCCTGCGTAGACTATTATCAAAACTGACTTTTTTCCCTCTAGATTTAGAAAATATCACAATGTGCGGTGTCCTCCTGGATGCGAGGCCAGAGCGTTAACCGCTCACTCATCCATGCGCGGAACAACTGGATGTTGTGGGCCATTTTTCTTAATTGCAGATTAAGGCTTATAGATAAATGATATTTTTTGTCAATAAAACTGGATTATTTTGTTTATTCATTTACCTACCTCAGTTTCACTTCATCTCACACGAAGAAACTGGGAAGTGTTTGCTATTAACATAAAGAGAAGCAATTAATTAATAGTGTCCTGATAGCTGTGTGATTGAAGAGTGGTAATGGAATTCAGAATGTCCTACATTCGAACTTTGGTAGGGATAATATTTTTTGCGTGCATTTATTCCAGTTTTTGATTGCTGTTTTTTTACACTACTATGTTTTTATTCGAAGAATTCATAATAGTTGCTAAGCGTCATACAAGCGTTTGAAACAAATTGCTACCATACATGAAAACTTTTAATTTTTAAACTTACCAGAAGAGAGAATATCATGCAAAAAATATAGGTGCACGGCGGCGAATAATGGAATTTATTTTAGAAGTGACATCACTTGTAGAAATCTTGTAACAGTTCCAGAAAGCATTCTGTCCTTTTCGTTGGAATTTTTACCTGACGATACAACTGCAGGTTACCTTCCTGACATAACTGCATCTATTAAGCGTTATTTTACTTTTAATTTGCAAGTAATATATATATATATATATTTAAAAAAACACCTATTTATGGTGTGTAAGTAATGTCCCATTTCCTTTTTGAAATCTTCTTTGGTTGTTTCAAATGGTTGTAATTCAGCTTTTTATCCAAAAAGTTGTGAAGCATTAAGAAAAAAAAAGAAAATTTAAATGGATATTTTGGTGAGTTTTCGGGAAAAAATGATTATGCGATGCAACCAACAGCAATTAGTATCCAAAGAAAATTACAAAAAAAATAAAAAAACAAATTGAACATATTCCGAAGCTAGGATCGAACCTTAGGACCCTAACCCTAATAATTCTCACCTTAAACAACGTATTACATTTAACTCTATGAAATCACGGTGTAAATGAGCTTCACAGAAAATCGTAGGTGGGTGCAGGATAGGGGGAAGTTGGGTCTAGTAGGGAAATTGCCACCATAGCGTGTGCACCAATGCAATTAAATTAAAATTTAAAATTAATTAGTTTTAATAACATGACGTTAGAAAAGGCATCAGCTGTATGGGGCATTGGTTGAAATATCATAAGTGACTTTGTCACAATATCAAATTGAAGTTGTTACATTTTTAAGCTCCACAGAATAAAACTCAGTGGTTGTTTCTATAGATAGCCCCACAAATAAGGCATCTACTTTCTATATTTTTCTGCTGTAGGATTTTACAAATTGTTTTCGATTTTACATTCAAAACGAACTTTCATTAATAACAAAAAGTAACCAGCAACAAACAATAAAAAGTAACTGAAAACTTGGGTATTAGGAAATGCTCTATTCGCAGCGGCAGTGTTTACAGACGTGTGACGTCATGACTGTCAATGCACGCACCAAGCAGCGAAGGATCATTTTGGCGGGCTTTTAAATTCTTTAAAATTTAACTTTGAATTTATGCAAAATAATGCACTGCTGTTTAAAAATCTCTTCACTCGGTGAATAACGTGTACCAATAAACAATTTAAAACCATTTTCAAGAAGTAGTCAAATACCCAATTATTTCCTTTCACAGCTGACAACTCTTGAAATAGAAGTCTTACTACAATTAGCAGGAGCAGATTTTCTAAGCCAAAACTGAATTTGGGTGTAGGTATAACAAGGCATTTTTGAAGTAAAGATCAGTATGTAATAGAAGGGCACTGGTATAATGGAGAGGAAATGAGAATAGTCTAAAGACATAATAATAATGGTTGAAGAAATGTTTGGTCCCAAATCCCATAAAAAAAATCATATAACCTCACCATAGGGATCATTCAAAATTGGTCAGCTTGGTCTTTTAAGTAGAAAGCCTCTCCAAGTCAGCAGCTTCAAAAAGCATCATTCCATGAGGGACATGTGACATCCTGATTGAGTGGTTAAAGGCAGAGGTATATCAGTTGTTAAGGTCCAATGTGGCCCATCTTCATGCTTTCATTGATAACTGTTGAGTATTGTATATTTATATCTGTGAGGAATATTGTGGTACTTGATATATCTTTGGAGATGTATCTTTGGAATTGTACATGAGTGAGGGAGTCGTTGTCTGGCTGTTGAACTGAAAACATGTGGATATAAGGTTGTAGTGTGTATGCCTCAATAAACGTATTATTATTACAGCAAACCTTATTGTGTGGTGAACATTATTTAACATAGTAGCAGAGAGTAGTTTAACATGGTAGCAGAGCGTGGTTTAGTGGTTGAGTGGTTAAATGGTAGAAAAAAAGGTCTGTTTCTTTCGTGTATTCAAGAAAGTTCGATTTCAAGTAATAATGGCCAACATTGTAATACCGTTCTTTGACGGCGAGGACTATGGAAATTGGAAGAAAAGAATAACGATGTATTTAAGAGATGAAGAAATGTTATACAGTGGCTTCAAGATAGAAAACACAGTATGGATAATGCTGAAATTTGGGAAGAAGAAAATCTGAAGGCAGTAAACTACATCTATAGTGCTATTACAAATAAGCAACTTGAGTTTGTGAGTGATAAAGTGAATGCATATGAAATAAAGACTAAGTTTGACGAATTATACTCCAAGGAATCGACTGCACTCCAATAAATTGTAGACACAAACTGGAAAAATTGAAGTTAAAAGACTACAATGAAACAGCGACATTCTTTAGTGATTTTTGAAAGGACAGTAAACGAATTGAAAGCTACTGGGGCTAAAGTGACTGAGAAAGAAAAAATTAAACTACATATTAACCCTTTGACTGCTGTAGACGCGTTAACGCGCGTGGCTACTACTGCGCCCAGGTGCTCCAGACGTGTATACACGCGCCGCCTTGTCGCTTTGTCTGTGCTCCAGACGTGTATACACGCGCCGCCTCGCCGCCCTGTCTGTGCTCCAGACGTGTATACACGCTAGCCTCTTAGCGGCCTCGCTATGAAGGCATATTTCCACCCAGGGTGGTTAGTTGTTTTCCTCATTCGGCCCTTGAGCATTGGCAGCTGCGATCTAATTTGTGTTGCTCTTTTCCTTTAGTTTTCGCTGAGAAAATGGCATACAGTCATTATTTTTTTTAACTGCTTTACGTCTCTTAACAGCGAGGTCTTTAGAGATGGTAAAGAATGGGGGGCAAGGAATGGGAAGGAATTTCGTAAGGTATTTTTCAGGATTTCCTGACCCCCCCCCCCCCCCGTCTTTTAAGATCAGGTCCGTGAGACGCCACCCCCCCCCCCCTAGAAATCGCCCTCGCAACTTTTTGAGACCTTTTTTTCCAAATTTCATTCATATTGCAAATTCAAAGAAGAGCACGCCAATGCGTAAATGCGCTGTATGTTCGATACAGAAAGTGCGTCGAGAAACCAATGCAGAACATGTAATGTATCACTGTGTGTTGTACCATTTTTCAAGGCTTATCACACAAAAAGAATTAATAATCATGGTTAACTGCAGAGTAATAATTATATTACATTTATACGCCTCTAAAACTAAACGAAATACAAAAAAAAAATTAAAAATATATTAACCCGGGTCAAAAAGAAGGCTGGAAAATTTGTGCAGAATTTGTGAAAGGTATTCGGAAAGGTTCTCTCCAGATAAATTACTACGCTCACAAACTAAAAACATTTCAGTTGCTGTAATATCTATTTAGTATATGAAGTACCGGTATGTTTGATTATGCAGACATTCACTTTTAGAGGAGCTTTAAACTGAAAAACTTTAGATGTTATATTAACTGTATTTATTTTGTATCTGCGGTTTCAAATCGCAGAGCGACAGCAGAAGAACACCATACACAGCGCTCCAGACGTATTCAGCACACAGCGGTCCGGTCTAACGCGGCATTCCAGTGCAGGTAAACAGCTTAGGCGTAAACAAAGCCGCACGCAGCGAGGGCTCGGCCGGGCGAACCGTAGCAGTTAAAGGGTTAAGAACTTTGCAGGACTGTTTGTGCTGCATTGGTGACTTGGTCGATGTTTTGAAAGAAGAAGATCAAACTGTTGAATTTGTTAAAAGTAAAATTCGATTAATGGACTTGAAACACAAAGGTGAAAGTGAATCTGTAAAAAACAAATGCATTCTATAGTATGAGAAAATCTGGTACAAGTGATCATGAACAATTGTGTTGGGGCTGCGGAAGAAGAGGACATTTCAAGAGAGATTGTCGTAGTCGAAATGAAGAAAATGAAAGAGGCACATGGAATCACAGCAGGCAGTGTCAAAGAAGCAGCAGAGGAAGTAACCATCAAAGTGGAAATTTCAGAGGTCACAACAATGATCAACCGTGGAGCGGAAGTAAGCACAAGGGATCCAGAAACGACCGGTATCGGCGAAGTCAAGAATGCCAACAAAGTGAAAGTGTAAGTGCAACGGGATCAAGAAACGGCCCGTATCGGCATGGTGAAGTATACCACCAAAGTGAAAGTGCAACAGGCAGTTTTGTAACAGAGGTTAGGAGCTTGATGGTGCAAAATAAAATGAACACAGGTAACAAAGAAAATATTAAAATTGATTGGTTATTGGATAGTGGTTGTACAGATCATGTTGTAAATAATGAAGAGTATTTTTCTGAGTGTGTAACTTTAGAAAAGCCTGTAGAGGTAAAGATTGCTGATGGGAAAATTTTGAAAGCAACTAAGATAGGAAATGTAGTTAGTTAATTTTCAGTTTATGGTAAATTCATTCAAATTAATATGGAAAATGTATTTTATGTTAAAGACATGAGTAGAAACTTGATTAGTTATGCGAAAGTAACAGACAAGCACAAGATTGTATCTGTAGAAAATATTTCAAAAGTTTTTGATGGAAATAACAGACTAATTGCAATTGCTATGAAGGAAGGTAATCTGTATAAAATGACAAGTAACATTTTTAAGGAAGATGTTAATGTAAATATTGTGAGTAACAGTGATTCTATAACTGAAAAGGAGAGATGGCAACGCATGTTAGGGCATGTAAATTTTAAACTATTTAAATACTTTGTGTAAAGAACAATTAGCAGTTGAATAACTGTGAACGTTTTCGCGGTGGCAGCACTGTGGCTCTTCCTATATCGGACAGCCTTTGAGAATGATCGATGAAAGGCGCAAAGAGCATATAAGATACTTTAAGTTGGGGCAGAAAGAAAAATCGGCTATAGTAGAGCACGCCCTTGAAAACTGTCATGAGCCGTGCTTTGACAAGACGACACGCCTCTGCCATGCTAATAATTTTTGGGATAGTGTCGTGAAAGAGGCGATTGAAATCAGAGTTAATAACAATGTGATAAATCGGGATCAAGGACTTAACATAAGTCAAACATGGAGGCCAGTTATTAGACAATTACGAAACACACGGGAGCGGACCATATTTGGGCAAAACAACAACCGGAACATGACGTCACCAAGCAGACCCGCCGTCCGCGCGAGTTCCCCTCCTCTCCCATCCAGTAGCCCTATATAGAGACTACCGCTAGGCAGTTTTAGTTAGTTAAGCAGGGCTTGACAATGGGAGCAGTGCCGGCTCTCGAAACGTCGCCAGTCGACTTTTATTTGACGCGGCCAGAATCCCGAGTGTGTTTTCTACAAATAACAGTTGGTTTACCTAAAAGTTTAGAGTCTGAATATATGAAGTGTGAAGTTTGTATTGAAAACAAAATGCGCAATTCACCTTTTGAAAATAATAGAAGCAAAGCAGAAGGAATTTTAGAAATTATTCACACTGATTTAAATGGGCCTCACTCAACTCTTGGTTTGAATGGTGAAAGATACTTTCTAACTTTTATAGATGATTATAGCAAAGCAGCTCGTGTTTACCCTATCAAATCAAAAAGTCAAGTTTATGATTGCCTAGTTGCATATGTAAATCAAATTGAAAATATGACAGGTAAAACTATTAAGAAACTGAGATGTGATAATGGAAAGGAATATTTAAACTCTGATGTTTATCGATTTGTAAAGGAAAAAGGAAATGTTTTAAATGTTTGCCCTCCCTATGTACATGAGTTAAATGGTACGGCTAAAAGATATAATAGATCTATCATGGATATGTCACGGTGTTTGCTAGCTGAAGCAAAAGTAGATAGGAGGTTCTGGCCTGAAGTAGTTTGTACAGCAGTTTATCTTAAAAACAGAACTTTAGATAATACTATTGAAAAGAAAACTCCCTATGAAATTTTACTAGGAAAGAAACCAAATGTTAAACATCTGAAGCTATATGGTAGTAAAGTTTTTGTAAGAGTACCTGAACAATTGAGAAAGTCTAAATGGGATCGTAAAGCTGATATGGGAATTTTATTAGGTTATAGTGAAGTTGGATACAGAGTATTAGTGAATAATAAAATTGTTGTTGCAAGACATGTTGATATTGTAGAGAATAGTGTTAAACTTATCCACTTAAAGGGTTATGATTCAGAGAGTGATTCTAGTGATGAAAATGAATCCGTAGACGAGGAAAGGAAAGAAGGAGATGTTAAAGGAGGTTTAAACAGTGATAAATGTAAATTGACTAGGTCAGGTAGAAAATGTAAAATGCCAGATAGATTTAATGATTATTTCTGTAGCAATATCATTTATGAAAACTTTTGTTGTGCTGATAGTCCAGATAATTTCGAGGAGGTGATTAATTGTAAAGAGTCAGTGTATTGGAAACAAGCAATGGACAAGGAGATTGACTGTTTGTATCAAAACAAAACATGGAAACTAGTAAAGAAACCAGAGAATGTAAATGCTCTTGATGTAAAGTGGGTTCATACAAAAAAATCAGATAACACTTATAAAGCAAGGCTAGTTGTAAGGGGTTTTCAACAAAAGGAAGTTGTGGATGATATATATTCACCATTGGCTAAGATGCAGACTTTGAAACTTTTACTGTCATACTGTTGTCAAAATGGTTTATCTATAGAGCAAATGGATGTTGAAACTGCATTTCTTAATGGTAAAGTTTTATCAGAGGTTTATATAAAACAGCCAAGAGGGTATGAAGATGGTACTAATAGGGTTTGTAAATATAATAAAGCATTCTATGGTTTACGAGAAAGCCCTAGAGCTTGGTATGATTGTTTTGATGAATTTATGAGTGATCTAGGTTTTGAAAAATGTGAATTTGATTATTGTCTGTATACTTTGATCGATGGAGATGATGTAATTTATTTAATAATATTTGTTGATGATCTATTAATTTGTTGTAACAGTAATAGGAAAATAGATAAAATCAAGAATCTGTTGTCAAAGAAATTCAAGATAAAAGACTTGGGTCAAGTAAAAACCTATTTAGGAATTAATATAGATTAAAATCTGGAAGAAAATGTTATGAGTTTGAGTCAGGAAAATTACATCAATTCCTTAGCCTCAAAGTATAAAATTGTAAACTCAAAATTGTATGATACACCAATGGAAGTTAATTTAAAATTGGAACCTGTGAATGAAGTACGTCACGCCATTAGATATAGAAACTTGATAGGTGACCTTTTGTACATCAGTTCAGGAACTAGACCAGATATCAGTTACAGTGTTAATTACTTAAGTAGATTTCAGGAATTGTTACTGTAAAGTTCATTACAAGTATGCATTAAGAGTATTAAAGTATTTGTATTTAACGAAAAATTTGAAATTAAATTTCTGTAGAAATGAAAATGTAAAAACTTTGGATTGCTATGTTGATGCAGATTGGGAAGGTTATAGTGTAGATCGAAAGTCCACAATGGGGTATGTAATTAGATTGTTTGGAAATTCAATATTTTGGAAATCTAAGAAACAAGGAAGTATCGTTAAATCTTCCACTTTTGCTGAATATATTGCCTTGTCAGAAGCTGTTACTGAACTAAAGTATGTTTTGGATGTATTAAAAACTTTTAATGTAGATATCAAAGGACCTGTCCAAGTATATGAAGATAACTCAGGAGCAGTAAATATTGCGAAGTATGGTAATTTTTCAAAGAACTCCAAGTATGTTGAAGTACACTATCATTTTGTAAATGAGTGTTATACAAATGGTGTAATAGACATTGTGAAAATAGACTCTAATGAAAACATTGCTGACATATTTACGAAGGCAATGTGTAAAGTTAAGTTCAAAAGGTTTAGAGAGATGTTGGACCGAGCGTGGTGGTGTAACGGATAGCGTTCTGGCCTCGCATTCGGGAGGACGGCGGTTCGAATCCCCGTCCGGGCATCCAGATTTGGGTTTTCCATGGTTTCCCCAAATCACTCCAGGTGAATGCCGGGATGCTTCCTTCAAAAGGCCATGGCCGAATTCCTTCCCATTCCTTGCCCCCATCCTATCCCGTCTCTAAAGACCACGTTGTTAAAAAGGGACGTTAAACTGTTAAAAAAAAAAAAAAGAGATGTTGAATGTGAATTAATAGAAGTACAGATATAAATGTAAGGAGGCGTGTTGAGTATTGTACATATATATCTGCGTGGAATGTTCTGGTGCTTGATGTATCTTTGGAATTGTACATGAGTGAGGGAGTTGTTGTCTGGCTGTTGAACTGAAAACATGTGGATATAAAGTTGTTGTGTGTATGCCTAAATAAACATATTATTATTACAGCAAACCTTATTGTGTGCTGAACATTATTTAACATGGTAGCAGAGAGTAGTTTGACAATAACATTCTTAAATCACTTCATCTAATCATCAACACAGTGTTTACTCAACATTAACTCTTAATACTTGTTGATTATTCAGACAGATGGACTGTACACTGCAGCTATCATTTTATAATATTTGATTCTATGCTGGAGCATTGGGTTTGCTCAGTGATACTGATATTAGAGCAACTATTTTGCTATGTTATACAAAGTAATATTCTAAGGAAGCTTTAATGATATTGTTCCTGCATCTTAACATGCCATCTGTAGAATGTCCAGCATTCAGAGTCAAAAGGGAGAATAACAATTGGATTCTACACAAGTATCTTAGTTGTGGTGTTGATGTCATGATTAGGGACTGCAATCCAGCAAAGCAGGAATCCAGCATCATTAGACAGTCTGGCAGAATCCTGCACAAAATTAAGCAGATCTGCAATCCACAAAATCCGGCAGAAACATGTGTCATTCGCTGCCCCACTCGGTCTCTTTTGGATGTTTTGCACTGTTTGCCCTGTACCCTTACAGTTGGTGTTTGACGGGTGTGAACAAAAGTTTGTTTTTGTCATTCTTCATCATTCGTAGGTAAATTGATACTTTAACGTATTCATTTTCGAGTACACATTTATGTAATTTGAGTTAGTGTTGCATACTTAGTAAGATTTTCTAACTATATAATTATTTTTTATGTGTCACAAACATTATCTGAACTACACAGTTGCAGCTTTTTATTCACGGTTTCATTATTCCCATTTTCTGTATTTGCAGATAAAGTTATTGTGACAATTTACTTATTTGCAGCTGAAAATTTGATTATTCGTTGATAGGAAACTAATATTATCATAATTTTAAAGATCGCATACCTATTTATTTAGCATCTATTAAAAGGCAATTGTATATCCTTTGACTTAATGTTGTTTTGTCGCTGCGTCAATGTTTTTCTTTGATGAAACTCACCTCCTTAAATGTGCCGCTCAGGTTATCGATTAATACCTCTTCTCCTTGTTATTATTTCTACTAAAGGCAAAATATTTATAATTAAGCATTCATGGGTGTATCAATAATTTCCACTCTCAAAATGTCCTTACGCCTCATAAGTAAAACTGGAATACTTGACAGTTTAAGTGTTGGTGAGCAGTTTCTTTTAATAACAATGAATCAATGGTAAGATAAATCAAGGAATCAGGAGATATAATAAGGAATTTCACAAAAACAATTTTTGTAAAAAAAAAAGGGCAAGTCTCGTGCTTGTGCAGTGACAAAAAGTTATGAGATCTTGTTCTGAGCCAAGTCTACACTTTACAGAGTATATTCACTTCACTTTCTGAAATGGAATGTTTTCTCTCGGTGTTATGGAACGTTTATTTAGTATTTTTTTAAAAAAACTCTGGTAACTTGGCCATTAAGCAAACCATGTTTTTAAACTTCTGTGATGTATTGTATGGCACATAATGACCTAACACTGAATATTTTTTATTATTTATTTAAAAATTGGCTTAGATTAAAAAAACAAAAATGTAAAACCTCGAAATGTACTTAAGACATGCACGAATCCCATGGGATTGAAAAAACTGCGGGATTGCAATCCTTAGTCATGATTGTCATAAACTCTTGATCTTAGACTAGCAAAAGATTCTTTAGCACAATTGATTCTGTATTGGATTTCTGAATCAATATTTGCAGTTGATGAAAGGGTACAGCCAAGATGGGGGAACATGTTTATTACTTGCAAGCTTGCATCATTGATGGTGAAACTTCCTCAGCTATGTAAAAGAAGAACAAAGTGGAAGCAATCTCACATCATTGCTTCAAAACACTAGTATTTATATGGAATGGCTAAAATTAGTGTAGACCAATTTTAAGTGGTTAATGAATTTTTGTAAAAACCATACAAAGGTAAAATTTTCCACTGCACTTCATGATTTACTGAGTTACAGGCCTTGGTTAGATCAGTGAAAACAATTATAAAGGATCATATTGTGTTACCAACATTTCTCTTGGAACTGACAAGCAATGAATAAATCTGTGGTGCCTCCAGATAATCTGAAGAGAACGCTGTCTCTCTGGAAATATTTCATCCACCAAACACAGAAAATTATTTGTCAAGAATCTAGCAATAAGCATTCCCACATAAGATAGTAACAAAATGCCATGGTAGTTACTTTTAGTATGCTTGGTCCCCTTTCTTAAATTTATGAAGTAACATACAATCTCTAAAAGCAGGAGGCATTTCTTCAGCAGTCCGAATTTTGACAGTGAGCTCATGTAAGTTATGAATTCCTCATGTTCTCTTTTAGACCATCAGCCAGTATGAATCCTGATCAGTGTTTTGTGTTGTCTTGCTTAGTTAATAGCTTCCCAGAGTTCGTCTTTTGTTCTTTTTGTTTTGTTTATATGCCATACATTCTTTATCCCACAGGTTATTTTGTGGACAACCACTTCGGCAAGACAAAATTTTTTTTTTTTTTTTTTTTTTTTCATGAGAGTTCATGTTTTTCCGCCACTCTTGCATATCTTTACACTTTAAGATCAGTGCTTCAATTTCTTTGTCATTATAATCAAACAAGTCATTATGTTTCCTGGTCCTCTATCATACAGTTTCCTTGCAATAATCCAGAGTAATGACGCTCATGCTCTTCTAATATTGTTTTACATCAGAGGGATATTCCTTTGAAAACACCCCAGCTTTTTGTATTTCATATTGATTATTAATCCACAAACTTCTCAGTATCAAACATGACTACAACTTCTCTGTTTCATCCATCTTTGAGTGTGCACTGATAGATACATGACTGATCTAATGAGTCCAACACATATCGGCATCTGTCTTAGATTTGGTGATGAGAATGTCTCTATTGTGCACTATTGCACTAGGATGCAATTGACCTAGGATGCTGCCATGATATCTTGAGCATTCCTTTTGGTTTATGGCTCATCAAAAGTGATGTAGGAGAGGACTGGTGATGAAACAACAAGGAATTGAGCCATTACCTATCATAGGAACAATCCCAGAATTCACCTAAGAGTGATTTTGGAAACCATGGAAAACTCAAATCAGGATGGTTGGATAAGGACTGGAACGTACGTCCTCCCAAATGAGAGGACAGAATGTCATTGCTCACCCACATGGTGTTCTTAATTGGTAGTTCATGTTCAGCACATTTAAAGATGAGTATAATACCATTGGAGTTTACATTCCTGATACCTTTCTTACCAATGACACTGTTCCATACTTTGTGGTCCTTACCCACTCTAGTGTCAAAGTCAATTCTTGATGATTTTAACTTGTTAATTGGTTTTAGATAGTATATCACCCAGGTATGTATATGCAGTTTCCAATATCAATGTCACGACACTAAACACTAATAGCTCATCCCCATCAGTAGGGAACTGTTGGAATGGTAGCAGGAGACTCCTGATCCTGGGATCACACCATCACTTATGTCTCTTACAGTAAGTTGAAAGCAGGATGCACAAAATGCTGGTGAGGAAAATCTCTTTTATCCACGCATTACCTATACCAAAATAAATCAGATAAACAAGGAATGAACAGCACCAAAGAGTTAAACTGAAGCTGCGTTCATAAAATTATAATTCAACTAGAAAAGTTATTCAGACATTTGTGAACAGGGATGGAGAATAAACTATGGAGATTATGAAAAATACAGAAATAGTAAGAAAGTAGTTTGATGAGTCTAATAAGAACTCTTATAAATTAATGGAAGTAGTCTTGTAGTTCAGTGGTTAAGATGCTTGCATTCAAAATGGTCATTACTCCAGTCCCAGATACGAATCCCAGTAGGTGCAGGAATTTTGAGAGTTTTGTTTGATCATATGTGCTACGCCAGGACATTCAAATCCCATTTTAAACTGTGGGTACCCTCTAGGGGTAATAACCCTAGACGTATCACGATGTGTACACTTCTGCTGTGAAATTCAAGCTACACAAAGGCTTAATGCGGTCCTAGTTGGCCCAAACAAGCAGACATACATATGGAAGGGGACATTTCAGAGCAGAAGATTTTTAACATTAATAGAAATGAGTAGAAAAAGAAATTTAAATTAGTTCCTGAGGCTATTTTATGGAGAGAGGAAGGTTAAATAAGCATGAAGAAGTTTGCATGAGAAATTTTACCACAGATGTGTTGGTGTGAAGAAAAGGAATTAGTAATAACTGAAAATGTAAAAAAGGTAAAAGAGAAATGATGAAAAAGTGACAATGAAATAGAAAAAAATTACAAACATGGAATGATATCAAAGTTATTAGTTTTATTCCTTCTTCTAGGGTAGAGGAAGAATTAATTGCACATGGTTGCTTACAAAGTGTTACTGTTAGCTAAGAGAAGAATACAATATTGGGTTTGTGGAGGAGAAATTTGAAATTTGAACAGCAGTTTTCTTCACACTGTTGTGCCAAATTGAAGAACTACTCACATATTATTTTAGTGGAAATTCACAAAACTAATTTTTAGATTTTAATGTTTAATTTTTTTTTGTAACACATGCTTTCTTTCACCGTGATTAATATATATCATGTAATTTGTTTCGATAGATAGATATGTTTGCTTTGATCCTATGTGAGAACAGCAACAGGGGATGTGGAAGAGTACATACACTTATTAATAACTAGCATTTGCCCGCTGCTTCACGCGCGCGTGCCTTGGCAGGTGTAGAAATTATTTACCGATTTTATTCTCTTATCGGACATTAACGTGGAAAGGCATGAACTGTTAATGTATTCTGAATAGTTTCGTTTGTTTCGGTTAATACGTTAGGTTCGGTTTTCATACTGATGTCAGAGAGTTGTTTTATTCATATTTTAACGTGATGCAATTGATTCAATAGTAGAAAAGGTTCCTGAAAAATTAACAGTAGTAATTCGTGGTTGTAATTATTGTGCGAAGTATAAACATTTATTGTTTAGAAAGGCTTTTATTTTTGCGTTATAAGTAAATAAAGCAATGCTTAAGAGAAATAATATACTATCTTCAGCATACTTCATAGGTCACTCATTGTAATGCCTCTGTG
Organism: Vandiemenella viatica; assembly: GCA_031002005.1. Taxonomy (NCBI): domain Eukaryota; kingdom Metazoa; phylum Arthropoda; class Insecta; order Orthoptera; family Morabidae; genus Vandiemenella; species Vandiemenella viatica. Next base: position 384,714,235 of record JARYHS010013630.1, read on the forward strand.
TAGACCACGTTTTTGGTCTGATTGTTCATTGTACATATGTACAGGCGTGATCTGCCACTGACCCTGGAGCAAGCAACGTATAGCTGGCCGTGCGAGAAACTTGGTGTCCGAAGATCAATGCCTACGGTTCCTAGTGTCTGTCCCTGAGGCTTGTTAATTGTTATAGCAAAACATAACGTTAAGGGGAAATTGTAGGCGCTTAAATTTGAACGGGAAGTTTGAAGGAACCACTGGTATTCGTGGAACGAATACTTCTTCTCCTCGTCCACATCCTGTTAAAATAACGGCCTCAATGATGTTTTTGTGCAAGGCACCAGAAGTGGATATAATGAAAAATATTGTTTCCATGATACTTAACTAAAAAAAGTTTATTTTTAAATGTGGATACCGAGGATTGCAACATAACCGCGGTGCCATAAATTTTTGTAAATATAGCAGTAATCTACGACTTAGTCCTCTTGGAAGTGTGCTGAAATATAAAAATTCGTTACCAATAATCACAGCATCTCAATTTTTTTGATTTATTTATTTTTTGTTGTTTTTTTATTTTTTGTTGTTTGGATATTGGTCTTATTTTATGTTGATACACCATCAATTATTCCTGCTTTAAAAATAGAAATTTACATGAATTGGAGCTACTCTTGATTTCAAATCGTCGTATCATTACTGTTATTATTCAGTCAGATATAATTAATCCAAAAATGTCGAGATGTGATCATGGTACAGTTTATGTAGTAACGTGCATGTAACTGAAACAATTATTTCTGAGTGGCAACATTATGGCAAGTTGTGAATCGCTTGAAATGCAACCTGACAGCTGATATGATGCTTTGTTATAGGCCTAAGAGACGATGCCTGCTGCTTTATAATCTACGCGGTGTAGCATTAGGATATGAAACATTTTTAATGTAAGTTTTCTTTCAATATAGCCGTATTTCTATGTAATTATTTCAGTCGCATGTAAGTACCTGGTGAAACAACAGCCTGGACCAGATGACAATTGACTCGTTTTGTTTAGCATCAGGCATAACGGGTTTAGTTTTAAAATTTACGCGGGTGTAGAATAGAATTTTAGGATGCCTAGTTATATCTGAAATAAAAATTCGTTACCAATAATCACAGCATCTCATATTTTTTCTGATTTATTTATTTTTTGCTGTTTGGATATTGGTTTTTATTTTATGTTGATACACCATCAATTATTCCTGCTTTAAAATAGAAATTTACGTGAATTGGAGTTAATCTTGGTTTCAAATTTCAAAAATGTCAAAATGGATCACGGTACAGTATATGTACTAATGTGCATGTAACTCAAGCAATTATTTCTGAGTGGCAAAATTATCGCAAGTTGTAAATCGATTGAAATGCAACCTGGACAGTGATGACAGCTGATATGCTTTGTTATAGGCCAAAGGGACGATGCTTTTAGCTTTATAATTTACGCGGTGTAGCATTAGGATAAAAATTATCGCAAGTTGTAAATCGATTGAAATGCAACCTTGACAGTGATGACAGCTGATATGCTTTGTTGTAGGCCAAAGGGACGATGCTTTTAGCTTTATAATTTACGCGGTGTAGCATTAGGATATGAACATTGTTTTATTTGAGTTTCTTTCAATATATCCGTATTTTCTATGTAATTATTTGAGTCGCATGTACCTGAATTTTCGGATGCCTAGTTATATTTGCACGTTATAGCCACGAGACATATTAATCGAATAAAGTACTTCCAAATATGTGCAATTCCGCACAAGTCATTATGAAAGAAGTATGTTTTATTACTTGCTGATATTTATAATAGCTGTTTTTCAGACATCGCTCTTCGAGAAAAAACTGAATTTCGTATTAAGTATTGGCTTATTGTAGCTGTATCGTACAGCGTTCACGTAGCAATTTTGTTCCAGAGACAAACTGTATAACAGTCTACCAGAGACAATACATGTCTTCAACTTTCAACTTTTTCGTAATTCAACAGACCTGTTACGATTCAAGTAAATGCTGATTATACTTGATTCACGTATTCTTTTTATTTTGAAGTACTGCGGTCCAGAAAAATGAATCGCAGAAGTAAAAAAAAAAAGGGAAGTCCTAAAGTTTGTCAGATCTCTTTATGAAAGGAGTGACCGTCTGAATGTGTATAATTATCTGTGGTCTACAGTTTCACATTTCTGAAGTTTTTTACTGACTTGCTTCTTCCCATGGTACATATTAGTCGTTAGCTACTTCTGCAGATGTTGATCAGCAACATTAGCTTTAAAAATTTGGAAACACCATGCAAATTGATGCGGTAGTTTTGCGTTATTAGAGATCAAGCCTCACTACAAACGCAGCTTGCTTACAGATTTATAATAGTATAGATATCAATTATACTACCAGCAATTGATAACATGTTAGCTACTTAACAACACATTAGTATAATCAATATCCACTGTATTTGGCAAATACATTCCCATGTTAGTAACTACATATGTGGAGCATGTCAGGCTCAAAGAGAATACTGGGGGCTAAGCACACTTTACGCCTTAACTGCGAACAAATAATGTTTGTAACAGTGAGCCTTCTAGTAGCTTAATATTTAATCAAGTGGTCACCACATGTTGGTATTATTAACCCCAAATGTGAAAGACACAATTAAATAAAGTCATTCAACACAGTTTTACAATTACAAAATATTCATATTTTTTATATAGTTTCTATATACAACGTCGGTAGCAGAGTCTGGATAAGCAATCGGACAACAGTTCCTTAGAAGATTGTGAGGTTGAGCACATTCACTCAACAAGACAAACACACACTAAGTGACAGAACAATTACGGCACGTTATAATATGCCACAACAACTACACACAAGGAGCAGTTCACTCTGCGAACTGACACAAAGTTAGCTGTTTAAAATCTATTGGGCATTTTCAAGATGGCTGCTGGTCCTTTTATAACTTTCAGATTTCTATGACGTCAGCAAAAACATTCAAAAATTAATATCTCCAAATGTACTGGAAAGTTTGACATCGACTTCCTGATACCTTATTCTGTCTATTTTGATTTAATTCAACCTTCAAAAGTGTTTCTATTAAATTAATTTTAAATCCTCTTATGTCATCAGTCCTGCACGCCCTGGTGGAAATTCCTAACAATTGCAAAAATCTGTTACCAAAAACTCCTTTATCTTACAAATGCTTAAACTTTCTACAGGAACCAAGGTATATTTTTACCCTCCTAAATTGATCTATCTTCTGATATATATATATAATAACAATGAGCAGGAAAAAGCTTTAAGGTAATAAAACTAAGGAAGGATAGGGAAATATGACCCAACACTTACCACAGATGAAGGCGGCTGGGACGACGAACAAAAAACAAACACAAGAAAAGCGCAATATTTCGGCCTACAGCAGCCGTAAACGTGCAGAAGGTGAACCCCAGATGGCGTCACATGTGTACACATAGACTGCCGACTGGTGAATGGCGTCTCAGGCACGGATGGTAGTTTAGGTGGTGGGAGGGGGAGGGGGAGTAAGCTCAAATATTAGATCGATAATAGATACTGGTGACGATATGTTATTATTGAAAGAGATGAATAATAACTGGGTGGGGATATATATATATATATATGTATAACTATAAGTGAAAAGTAAAATAAATCTAAATAGCATGGAAAATAGTAAATACAGAAATAAAAAAATGTAAATGGTATAGATAATAAGTGCTGGGTCTAGTGGGCAGTGTTTATTGGAGATTGAAGCCAGGAGGATGTCTGGTGTCAAGGATATTCTGGTAGGCTAGTTCCCATCTACGAAGTTCAGAGGGGGTCGTATTGTTAGGAAAAACTCTGATTGCTCTAACTGAAAAACAGATGTTCAAATTATTGATTTTGTGGGAACTGGCATGTTTTGCAACTGGATGGGCCTCATTGTTAGAATAAACTGTCTGTCTGTGGCCATTCATTCTGATAGCTAGGGGATTGGTTGTGAGGCCTATATATGAACTGGAGCAATGGAGGTAAGTCAGTTAGTATATGAGGTGTGTTGTCATGAAAGTAGCATGACCAATTATAGGGAATGTTTCACCTGTGGTAGGATTGGAGTAAGTGGTAGTGGCTGGGTGCATGCTACATGTTTTACAATGGGGTCTATTGCATGGGAATGAACCCTGTGGCAGTGTGGGGGAATTACTTGGTGAGTACTTGTGAACCAAGATATTCTTAAATTTGGTGGTCTGCTAAAACATGTGCGAGGGGCAGATGGGTAGAATTTTATGCAGAATGGTGCGCATCCCGGGGAAGAAACGTAAGAAATCATTTCCACGGCAAAGGATTAGGTTAATGGACTCGAGGACCAGGGAAGAACTGAGTGATGAAGGCGGGGCTGTGGTTAGTTTCAAGGGTACTGACTTGGAGTGGCTGTGTAAAGGAAGGGCTATGGCACGGGAGATTTGTTTGTGTACTAAGTCAGGAGGGTAGCTACGGGAGATGAGAGCTCCAGACAGCTTTTCTGTGTATTGGGAAAGAGATTGTTCATCAGAGCAGATTCGCCTGCCATGGAGGGCCAGACTGTAAGGAAGGAACGTTTGATGTGCAAGGGATGACCAACATCCCTCACGGACAGGGCCTCAGCGCCATGGAACACTTCCTGGAAATGCGACCTCACGACAGCCTCCCCAAGACATCCTTCCTCATTTCCTTGGCGAACCTCATCCTGTCTAACAACTACTTTTCCTTTAACTCACAAATTTCACACCAGATACGTGGTACTGCAATGGGCACCTGTATGGCACCATCCAATGCAAACTTTTTCTTGGGCTATCTGGAACAACGATTCCTCAACAATCTTCCCATTAAACCTCTTGTTTGGTTCAGATACATAGATGACATCTTCATGATCTGGACCCATGATGAGCATCATCTAATAGACTTCCTCAACTCCCTAAACAACCACTCCATCAACTTTACTTGGACATACTCCCATACTCATGTTACCTTTCTTGATGTTGACGTTTCCTTGCATAATGGGCGCCTACATAGCCTCTGTTCATATGAAACCTGCAGCAATATCTTCATTTCAACAGTTGTCATCCCTTGCACATCAAACGTTCCCTTCCTTACAGTCTGGCCCTCCATGGCAGGCGAATCTGCTCTGATGAACAATCTCTTTCCCAATACACAGAAAAGCTGTCTGGAGCTCTCATCTCCCGTAGCTACCCTCCTGACTTAGTACACAAACAAATCTCCCGTGCCATAGCCCTTCCTTTACACAGCCACTCCAAGTCAGTACCCCTTGAAACTAACCACAGCCCCGCCTTCATCACTCAGTTCTTCCCTGGTCTCGAGTCCATTAACCTAATCCTTCGCCGTGGACATGATTTCTTACATTACTTCCCCAGGATGCGCACCATTCTGCATAAAATTCGACCCACTGCCCCTCGCACATATTTAGCAGACCACCAAATTTAAGAAATATCTTGCTTCACAAGTACTCACCAAGTAATTCCCCCACACTGCCACAGGGTTCATTCCCATGCAATAGAACCCGTTGTAAAACATGCAGCATGCACCCAGCCACTGCCACTTACTCGAATCCTACCACAGGTGAAACATTCCATATAATTGGTCATGCTACTTGCATGACAACACACCTCCTATACTAACTGATATGCCTCCATTGCTCCAGTTCATATATAGGCCTCACAACCGATCCCCTAGCTATCAGAATGAATGGCCACAGACAGACAGTTTATACTAACAATGAGGCCCATCCAGTTGCAAAACATGCCAGTTCCCACAAAATCAATAATTTGAACATCTGTTTTTCAGTTAGAGCAATCAGAGTTTTCCCTAACAATACGACCCCCCTGAACTTCGTAGATGGGAACCAGCCTCCAGAATATCCTTGACACCAGACATCCTCCTGGCCTCAATCTCCAATAAACTCTGCCCACTAGACCCAGCACTTTTTATCTATACCATTTACATTTTTTTATTTCTGTATTTACTATTTTCCGTGCTATTTACATTTATTTTACTTTCCACTTATAGTTATATATATATGTATATATATCTATCCCCACCCAGTTATTATTCATCTCTTTCAATAATAACATATCGTTACCAGTATCTATTATCGATCTAATATTTGAGCTTACTACCCCCTCCCCCTCCCACCACCTAAACTACCACCCGCGCCTGAGACGCCATTCACCAGTAGGCAGTCTATGTGTACACATGTGACGCCACCTGGGGCTTCACCTTCTGCACGTATAAGGCTGCTGTAGGCCGAAATATTGCGCTTTTCTTGTGTTTGTTTTTTGTTCGTCGTCCCAGCCGCCTTCATCTGTGGTAAGTGTTGGGTCATATTTCCCTATCCTTCCTTAGATATATATATATATTTGATCTCTTTTAGTTATAATCATTTTTTCTTAATTAAAACCACTAATTATTCTTTGCCTAATTAGTTACTTTTACTTTCAAAATATGCTAGATGGTGCTGACAATAACTGCTGATAAAAGATCAGCTGTAACTTTACTCGATTCAAAGTTAATTCAATTAATAGATTTTAATCTTCCTAAACGTGTGGCTTAAAAACGTAAACAAACCAAATCATCTCTTAAACTAAATTTTACAGGGCATAATAAATACACTTTGGAATGGTTCTTATGGTGAGCCTTAGTCATGTAAATGAATGCAAGAAAATCCATTCAAGTTGAACAATTACTTTACTTGAAATTTCTGTCTTCTATATAAGAAACTTCAAAATCGACCTATGAAATATGTTACTACTGTGGATAGCTAATAGAAATGCTTTTGGCAAGCTATTAGGTACCTTATAAAACAGTGCATATACTTGTTATGAGCATCTAATAACCAGTTAATTTCTTACAGACCAATTAGCATAATAAGTTTCCACAGTAATCTGCAACTACATGTTATATCATGTTAGTTACTATATATGTGGAACAGTACATACAATTATTAACAATATCAATACTATTACCAACAACTGCTAATCAGTCAACTACTTAAAAACCTGTTAGTATGATAATTTTCTGTTATAATTTGTAAACACATATTATCCCATGTTAGTTACTATAAATGAGTGAATTTTGCATACAGTATAATTCCTTCATTTGTCAACAGTTTCAACAGAAAGAAAAACCATATATCATTTTAGAAATTGTCAAAAATTTCATCACCTTATCCTTTTATACACCAAATATATTGTATTTTCCCAGCCATTCTTAGTATTTTCTCAGACATATTTGAAAAAAAATAATTATTTCAGAGAGTAAAACAGGTTCTGAAGCAAAAACTCTTTCAGATTGGACTAAAAGTAGTTAGGTTTTCATTTATAACATTTTTTTTGTTGAGGTAAGTCATTGAATCACTTTCTGTACAATTGATAATGATTTACAATCTGTGTGAATGTTATTTATTCCTAACATTACGGCTATGTATGTCAACATTAAGATTGAAGTGTTCAGGATTTTTCACTACAAATGTTGGCATTGTAAGTACACCTAGATTTCTAACATCCATGGGTTTGCTCCACAAACAATTCTTGCAGTACACTTTTGTGATTTCAATACCCTCTGTGTTTGTGAAGAGTTTCTCCTAAATGATATACCATAAGTTAGCAGAGAGTGAAAATATGTAAAATATAATAAAATTCTTGTTTCTATATTAGCAAGTCTAGATATTACCCTAGGTGTATTTGTTGCAGAATTCAATTTTTTAAGAAGTCATTGAATATGTTACTTCCAGTTCAATTTGTTATCTATATACAAACCCAGAAATTTAGTGTAGCTGATTTTATTTCATGCTTCTTCTTCCAATATCATATTATAGCTGTCCTTTGTTTTAATTTTATGCAATGAACTAATGTAACTGTTTCTTTTCTACATTAGGTATTAATTTATTAGCACTAAACCACCTGTTAATTTTCTTCATAGTATCATTTTCTGTGTTTTCAAGGTTTAGAACAGATAGGTGTTTCAATTATATTGTCACGTAGTAAACCACGATCGGGATCCTTGGGCGTAGCGGGGTCGTTGATGAACACACTTACTATAACGTAACGAAGCTTTATTAAACAGTTCGTACAGTACAAGAGCACGGAACGAAAGTATTGCTTATATAGTAATGAAGAACAGTCTAGAACATTAATACTAGTTACAACAAGAATATTCCAGAACAGTTTACACAAAGTTAAGAAATTAAAATTTTACGGGACTTGTTGGATTCGAACACACGACCTTTAGTCCCACAGTCTCTTAATATAACCACTACACTACAAAAGTCTTTCAGTCTTCATGGCATGACCCTCTTGATGTGCGATATTGCCCCCCTCCTTAAGGGAAAAGCATCCCAATGTTACATTGCCCTGGTCATGGAGCGAGTCGTAGGTTCCACGTACCTTGGGTCCTGATGGGTGGTGACGGTCCTAGTCATAGACAGCTTTGAGCCCAGACGAGACCCACAGCTTTTAGGGCCCTTTGGTTTATTTAAGAATGCTGGGTCTTCTGGTTTACTCTGGTTCGATGGGTCCATATAATGCTTCAGTCACAGCATGTGAACTGTCTCTCTCACCTTTCGTCATTTCGAGTGTGGATCGAAATCCTCAACTTCATAAGTGACATCAGACAACCTTCATACGATCCTGTATGGTCCAAAGTAATGTCTGAGAAGCTTCTTGGACAAGACAACCTTATGGACAGGAGTAAATATCCAGATGAGGTCACCAGGTTGGTACAAAACAGAATGGTGACTCACATCATACCTTCGGCAGTCATTCTCTTGAGCCTGCAGTGTGTGGTGCTGAACTAACTGCCGACATTCCTCAGCTCTTGTTCCTAATTTGATGATGTAATCATCGTCCACTTCGTCAGGATGGAATGGGAACACAGTGTCCATGGTCGTTGTTGCTTCATGTCTGGGCACCAGTAAGAATGGCGTAAATCCGGTTGTGTCTTGTTTGGCAGTATTGTAGGCAAAGGTCACAAAAGGCAGCACCTCATCCCAGTTTGTTTGCTCAACACTCACGTACATGGAGAGCATGTCAGCCAGTCTTTTGTTGAAACGTTCTGTAAGTCCTAAGCTTGAGGGTGGTAAGCTGTCGTCATTTGATGTGTAGTGTTACATCGATGGTTGATCTCGGTCACAAGTCTCAACTGAAAGACTTAACCTTGATCCGTAATCACTGAACTTGGGGATCAATGTTTTAATAAAATGTACTCCAAGATGAATTTTGCAACCTCAAATGATTCAGATGTTTTCAAAGGTTTTATAATGGTGTACCAAGACAGATAATCAGTACAAACAATAATCCACTTATTACCACTAGTAGAAGGCGGGGATCGTCCGAGTAAGTCAATCCCAACACGCTGGAAAGGCATTTCTGCAGGCGGAAATGGTATTAGTCGTCCAGATGATTTCTGAGGAACTGTCTTCCTTCTCTGGCAGTCTCAACAGTGCAAAACATAGTGACAAACACTTCTAAATAATCCTGGCCAGAAAAATCTCTTCTGGATTCTGTCATAAGTCTTAATAAACCACAAATGGCCCGCTGTAGGCGCGTCATGGAAATGTTGAAGAATGTCTAAGCACATGTGCTTGGGAATCACTAGAAGCCATCTCTTTCCAAAGGGGTCAAAGTTTTTCTTGTAAAGCACCCCATTTATAATCATAAATTCTACATTCACATCCTCTGAGCGATCTAAGACAAGTTTAATTTGCAACAATTTGGCGTCCTTCTTTTGTTCCTCAGAGAGATTATGAAGGGTAGTGAGACAGTCATTACACTCTTCATTCTCTTGTTGTTCCTCCACTAGATTCCTTGAGAGACAGTCGGCATCCTGGTGCTTCCTTCCACTTTTGTAGACTATATTAATGTCGTATTCTTGAAGACGTAATGCCCACCTGGCAAGTCATCCTGATGGGCCCTTAAGGCCTGTTAACCAGCAAAGTGAATGGTGATCCGTGACAACTTTAAATTGTCATCCAAATAGATATGGTTGGAGTTTGCAGACAGCACATATGACTGCAAGACATTTATGTTCCGTTATTGAGTAGTTTCTTTCGGCTTTGTTGAGTGTCCTGGAGGCATAAGCTATTACCTTCCCTTTCCCATCCAGAAACTGTTCTAAGGCAGCGCCAATTCCATAACCACTAGCGTCTGTATACAGCTCAGTAGGCACTTTCTCATCATACAGGCCAAGCACAGGGTCAGTCATCAGAGCCTTTTGCAAAATGTTGAAAGAATGTTGTTGAGATCTACCCCAGAAAAATTTAGCACCACTTTTTAGCAATTCTTGGAGTGGCCTGGCTTTCATACAAAAGACTTTTATAGAACATCGATAGTAAGAACATAGGCCAAGAAAGCTCCTGATGTTGCTGGTATTCTTAGGGACAGGAAATTCCATTATAGACCTCACCTTATCTGGATATGGCCGCACACCCTCGCTTGACACAAGATGCCCAAGTATTTTTATTTTATTAGCTCCAAAAAGACACTTTCTTGGGTTAAGTTGTAAGCCACTATGTTTCAGGTACCTAAGAACAGCTCTCAGTCTTTTCACATGTTCATCGAAGGTTTTGGCGAACACTATATCATCATCTAAATAACAGAGACACATTGTTCACTTCAGATGACATAAAAGATTATCCATCATACGTTCGAATATTGCTGGTGCATTATACAAACCAAATGGCATTACGTTGAATTCATACAGGACATCGGGGGTAATAAATTCAATTTTCTCTTGATCGCTTTCGTCTACTTCTATCTGCCAGTATCCTGAGTACTAGTCCATAGTCGAGAAAAACTTAGCTCCCTTCAGACAGTCCAATGTATAGTCAATTCGGGGAAGAGGGTAAACATCTTTTTTAGTCACCTTATTGAGTTGTCGGTAATCGACAAAGTACCGACAGTGGTCGTCCTTCTTCCTTACAAGCACTACCGGCAATGACCATGGGCTCTGAGACGGCTGAATGATGTCGTCCTTCAGCATCTTTTCTATTTCTTGGTGAATTATTCGGCGCTCCACTGATGGAACTCGATATGATCTTTGGATGATTGGTCGATGGTTGCCAGTATCAATTGGATGTTGTACCTTCAATGGGGTTGACTTAATCTTCATCTGTGGACTGAAACATTCATATCCTGAAGAACTTCAAGTAGCTTCGCCTGTTGTTCCTTGGTCAGATCTGGCGAGAGTCGGGACTGAATACTTTGTCTCGTTCCTTCCGTTACAATCACACATGTCGGTTCTTCGTGAAAGGTTTCCATGACATCCAGCTGCTCTTCAATTAACGTCTCAGCATATGTTAAACACTGGCACCTTGGGAGAATATGAATCACCTTGCAGCAATTGACTACCCAAAGTTCACCAATTCTGTTCTCAAGCGAGACAGCAGAGGCCAGGATGAACATATCTTTCTCCAGTGGTAAATTCCTATTACATTCCACTAGGAGGTCGATAGAAGGATGTGGTATATGAAGCACAGGTGGCAGGAATTATGACGTCATCCAGCACACAAACTATCCTGGCATGCGAAAGAATGTCCCACCCCCCACCCTCCTCAACTCTTACATCATCTAGCAAAATCTTGGAGTGACCAAAGTCTTAATTTATTGCGATGCCTTCAGAAGTCCCAACCAATAATGCATTCTTGTAACACAACGAACTCAAAGGGCTGCTCGTGGCCATTTATTGAGACACGAATTGTGCACCCACCTGTAGGCTGTACATGGTTCCCATTAGCCACCCTGAACAAAACATTTTTGCTGTCGATGAACTGTCTTCCACAACTGGCGCCAGTACTTCTCCAAAATAACCGAAAAAGATGCCCCAGACTCCACAAGAACATCAGCTGGTAAGCCATCCATGAGGATTTCAACATAATTTGCCAACATTTTCGTAATGATCGGCGGCGGAGTATTTTTCCCTAGAGCAGCCTCACCTCCAAAGAAGGTCGCACCTTTTAGTTTTCCAGGTTGTGGCATTTAGGTGACTGGCTGGAACGTTGGAAGGGTGACGGAGACCTTGGCGTGTCGGCGAGTGCCCTCTCAATCGACCAGCCTGCAGTGGCGGTGATCTACATCGTCCACAAGTTACGTCCTGACCTTCATTGTCGACCTGGGGTCTTCGGCTGCCGAAATGTGCTTCAAATACCCTTTCGCAGGCAACATTACATACCCGCCATCTCTCTCGGCAGTAGTGCACTCCATGTCCCGGTTGCCCACAGTGAAAACATACTGGCTGGTTGTCGCGCGTTCTCCAGATGTCGGTTTTCCTGGGAATGTTTGCAGGATCCTCACGTTGTGTTGTAGTGGTGTAAATTCTCTTTGGCCTTTGTTTAACAGTTTTTGTTGGGGCTGCACGGTAAGAGATGGGCGCCATCGTTTGTTCCACTTCCTCACTTATTATTTCCTTAGAGTCTCAGTTTTTGGCCTGATATACACTCCCATCGCCCTTTCAACTTCCTCTCTCACTACTTTTCGAATAATGTCTCTAATACCTGTGTCCTCTTCCACCGTGGCCATTGATACGACGTTTGGTAATCTATCAAACTTCTTTCATCCAATCCTCTTCTGGTGCATCGTCTCAATGTATTGGCAACACTTAATAAAGTCATCTGTTGTGGAAATTTCCTTCAAAAGCAACACTTGGTACATGTCCTCGGCGCTGCCTTTCATAAGGTGTGCTACTTAATCTTCTTCCTTCATTTTGTGGTTGACTATTTTACACAGCCCCAAAACACTTTTTATGTATGACTGTGTCGTTTCCCCTTCGTGCTGCACTCTACACTTTAGTTTTTCCTTCACCATCACATTGCTGCCGTTGTGTATCTCCAAAGCACTCCTGCAGTTCTTTTTGGAATGCTGACCAGCTAGTCAGTTTCTCTTCGTTTTTTTCGTACCATTGTTTGGCAATTCCTTTGAGGTAGAAAAATGCATTTGCCAGGCAGTCCCAGTTGTTGAATTTAATGATATGTTTGTAGCCTTTCCGCCAGTTGCCCGGATCTTGGCCGTCATCGCCTGAAAATACTGCTGGATGATGAATGTGCTGGCAGGCGGTCGGCGTCATCGTCGTCCTTACTTCTTTTCCCCCCTTTGACAGCTTCCACTCAGTCAAATATGGCTCGCACTCAGGCTGTCACTAACTGCATGATTGCTGTTTAGTATCTGGTTTAAAGGGGAATGCTCACATTTTGTCTTCCTTGATAATCAATTCAAAAATTGAAAATAATTTCATACAAACACAGTCTGCTTTTGAAGTAAGGTTGATAGTGTTTAAGGACCAGATGATTGAGCGTTCTTGGTAAGAAGTAACATTTTGGCCTCTTATTCAGGAGGAGGCAGGTTTGAATCCCCATTTGGACATCCAAATATGGGTTTTATGTGGTTTTCCCAAATTAGAAAATGTGATGATTCTTTTTGAAGTCCATGCCCGAATTCCTTCCTGTTTGTGTTAGTTGACACTTTCCTGGTGTATCGATGCAGCAAAATCTTCTCGGGTGTCCAGCCAGAGGGTGGTGTAAAAACATGATGTTTCAACAGCTGACTCTGCTGTCTTCATCAGGTATCTTTTAGTTGTTCTCAGCTGACTGTCTCTGCCTCGACTGGCTTTGCCGCCCATCATTCCTCCTATATACCTTCAGCTGGAAGGCCTGCTCACTCTGGTTGGTCGAGAAAGTTGGCATTATACGCGGCCCGCTGCGGCTACCACTGGCGCCACTTGCTCCTTCCCACCAGCACATCCGGGCAGTCACAGTGTCTATAAAAATTCGTGTTCTGAAATGGTAATGATGTGGAAAAATAGACGAATGTTCAACCTTTAAAATGATGTATACGATACAGAGAATACATTGATTTAGTGTCTATAAATTCTTTGGAGACCTTACTTTTTGGATTGCTGTCATACAATTAACATGGCACCATATTTTTTAATACCATCTATGATTAACAACCTTATAGTTTATTTTGGATAATTTTAGTCAGTATTAAAAAATCTTAAGCCGAATGTGCTGTTCATGATAAATTATTGGTTTTACGCATTATAAACGTATTCTTTTTGGCTGAAGGAAAGAGGAAATTTAAGATTTATTTCCAGGCACAGCATTGCCATATTTACTTCCTCCAATGTTTTCACATTTTCAGCATGCTTGTGATACTGTAGTCATTTCCGCGTGGAAGGGAACATGACCCATAGCTAGACATTATCAAAAGACGAGAGACATTATCGAAAGAATGGAGACATTAACGGCATAGAAAATTATTTTTCTTCATGTTTGATCTATCATATTTTTATTTAACTGATTAATTCTTTCATAATATCTTGATTCTTTGTACAGATTATCCATAACTATTGATTTACGAAATTTTATATCTTTATATAACTTTACTCTGCTTATACAATAGAGAAGGTGCTTGTTTGTACAAGTCATAATGCATGAGTGGTAACTTGCAGTTCTGTGGATCTAATGGTCTTAGGTTTATGTCTAGTTCTAGTTGAATATTTTTTCATTCTCTATTTCTTTTCACTTGTTGCAAAATACGTATCATATATATAGAAAAATTAAGTTTCTACATTCAGGTATTTATTATACTATACAGGAAATGATTTAAAAATAAATTTCAATCTCAAATGTGATTACGTTCATTTGTCAGAGAAAACAATTTATTTTCTTTTATTTATTTACTTTTTGTGTTTTAAAAAAGAACAGTTGATCTGTGAAGTTAAGAATATGCAATTGTAAGCTACAGTTACAACAATAAGGATTGTGTTAAGAAATTTTAGACTATACTTCTTCAAAGGTTTGAACATTCTGTCCAACAATACTGAAAGAGATGTCTCAGTCCTTAAATACCTTGAATAATTCCTCAATTTTCTCCCACCACTGTTCTCCAATTATGATTCTCTATATGTTTCCAGAAAAAACTATTATGCTTTCATGGTACAGGTTTAAACATATTTTTAAATCATTTTCTATAGAATATAATAAATACATGAATTTCGAAACTTTATGTTTTCACCATATATGATATATATTTTTCAATAAATGTAAAGCAAATAGAGAATGAAAAAATATTCAACTAGAAGTACACATGAACCTAAGCCCTTCAGTTCCATAGGACTGCAAATTACTACTCATCCATTTTGATTGTACAAAACAAGCACCTCGTCTATTGTACAAGTGAAGTAAAGTTACATAAAGATATAAAATTAAATAAATAAATAGTTTTTGATAATCTGTATAAAGAATCAAACTATTATTACAGTTAAATAAAAAATATGGTATATCACATGTGAAAAAAATAATTTTACATGTCATAAGTATCTCTGATCTTTTGATAACATCTAGCAATGAGACATGAATCTGTGTATGCAGAAATGACTACAGTACTGCTAACAGGCAGAAAATATGAAAATGTTGGAAGTTAATATTCCAGTGTTGTACCAGAATACAAGTCTTAACTTTACTATTTCCTTTGAGGAAGAAGAATGTATTTATAACAAGTAAAGCCAATGATTTATCATGAGCAGCAGATTCAGCTTAAGATTTTACTAAGCCTGTCTAAAATTATGTAACTTATATTACAAGGTTGTTAGTATCAGATGGAATTTAAAAATATGGTGGGATTCCATGTAGGTTCTACAAGAGCAATCAAAAAGTCAGGTCTCTCAAGAATTTATAGACACAAAATCATTTTATTTTCTGTAATACATACATTATTTTAAAGCTTGAAAAATTATATAATTTTCTACATCATTACCATTTCAGAAATATGACAGTTTGTGAATAACCAGGCATGATGGAATAAGTGGTGATGATCTGGCCTCTCATTCAGAAGGACGCAGATTCAAATCCTTGTTCAGCCATTTCAATTTGGGGTTTCCAAGGTTTCCCAAAATTACTCCATGTGAATACCAGGATGGTTCCTTTAAAAGAGCATGGCCTAAATCCGTGCCACTACTCCTATCCTGCCTGTAATGACCTCAGTGTCAAGAAGGCATAAAATCATAAGCAAGAAAAATAATAAGTTTTATGTATGTTCGCCACGGTGTCTTTGAGTAAGCCTTGAATTTCATCTTTCACATCTATGTTGGTCAAATATTTTCTCAGCTTAGTAAAAGGTGGTAATCACCAGGTGCCAACTCCAGTCTATCAGTTGGGTGGGTGATTATTTTCCAACCAAAGTTTTGCAGAAGAGCGACGGTGTAACAGGTGATGTGTTGACAAGCTTTATCATGGCGAATGTTTGTGCCCTTAGTTATAATTCCACGTCTTTGGTTCTGAATTGGTCTTCTAAGCTTTTTCAGTGTTTCACAATAGCTGCCTGTATTTATTGTGGTTGCAGTTGACATGAACCCTACTAACAATACTTCCTTCTGATCCATTCTTTTTTCTTTTTGTTTATGCCATTTTATTCCAGTGACGTCAAAGTCATTAGATGGAGAAAGGACTTGTGGCATTGAACAGGAAGGAATTTGGCCACAGCCCTTGTAAGAATCTTCAGGCCAATCAGTCTGACATCATTTGTAAGTAAATTAATGGAGAGATTGATTTGCAAACACGTCAGAAAAAATAAGTGAGGAACATAAGTGGTTTTCGAGTAGGCAACATGGCTTTAGCGAAGGATATTCATGTGTATCTCTGTTACTGGGATATATTCAAGATATTTCATATGAAATGGACAGGGGAGGCTGTATCACTAGAACCTCAAAAGGCTTTTGACAGAGTGAGTGATAAAATGGTAGGAAATAAGGTAAAAATTATTGGAATGGATGAGAAAGTGATTTTCTGGGTACAAGAAGTTTTAAAAGGTAGAAAACAGAATGTTCAGGTAGGAAATGCAGTATCAAAAGAAGTGGAAGTAAAAATAGGAGTGCCACATGGTAGTGATTTACCCTCAGAAATAAGATTGTATGCAGAAGACATAATGCTGAATAAAAGGAACAAAATGGTAGAGGACTGTAAACAGCTGCAGGGTGATTTGGACAGGATATCTAGTTGGGTTTGTAAACATGGGATGAAGATAAATGCAAAGAAGAGTCAGCTTACTAGATACACAAATAAATAACTAAAAGTTGATAATGATTATAAGGTGGGGAAACAATTGCGTGTTGAAGACTTGAAACGTAAATATCTTGACATTACATTTGATAACAAACTTAACTGGGCAGGACACATTGGACCAGTAGTAGGAAAAGGTTTCAAAATTCTGCACTTGTTGAAGAGAATGATGAGGGGATGTATGAGGGAAGTAAAGGAATTGGGTTACAAAACTTTGATCAGGCCATTTCTTGAGTATAGTAGAGTAGTATGGGATCCACATTTTGAGTATCAATTACAGGAGTTGAGAAGGTTGCAGAAAAGGGATACTAGATTTGTTTCTGGAAATTATTACAGAGTTCAATCAGTAACAGATACGATAAAAGATCTGGAATGGATTCATTACAAGACAGGAGAAGGGTGATGAGGGTCATGGGAGTGTACACGGCGTATACTGGTGGTTAGGCATGGAAAGATATTGGTGTAAGAATGAAATGTAGTGCACGAAAGGGAAAATATGATCATGACCACAAGCTGGCACTCCATTTTAGACACATGGTTGTAGGAAGATTCTCGTTTTTTGGTAAGGGTTTCAGGGATTGGAATAAGTTACTGAGGGAAATGATGAATAGTTTACCATACCAAAAACTTTGAAGTTGAAATTTGTAGAGGGCAAATGTAGGAGGCTGCAGGAAAGGGGGAAGATGGGTGTGCATGAAAATTTCCACCAGAGCATGCACTCCATTGCAATTTAATTTGATATTATTGTCACTTGCTTTCCTCATTAACTTCAGTTGCTTAATTGATACAGAAAGCACATTTCAAAAATTTGATTATTTAGAAAATTGTCTTTGTATTACTATCATTGCATAATCCATTATTTTGCATTAAATGTTTTATTAACTTAATATTAAGCAATCCATATTGCTTTATATATATATATATATATATATATATATATATATATATATATATATATATATATATTCACCACAGGTATAGCCTAAAAGCAGGCTTGATATAGTGTACTGCAGAGATAGAGAAACAATTGATGGAGATTTGCAAATACATTATGAAGGGATGCAGGCTTTACACAATTGGTACATTAGGGAAAAAGGAACCAGATATGATGGATATATTCCTAATAAAGCCTGACAGTATGATTGTGGGAGCTTGATTAATTGAAAGAATAAGTGATCACAAGAGGATTTGAAAATTGCAGCAATATTAAGTAACAGGTTTGATGAGTTCATTACAGAGTATGATTCAGGACTGGGAGAGTATAAATAAGAGGAGCAGTTTGTCCAAAACAAGTAAAAATGAGCAAACTAAAGAAATTGAAATTCACATTGAGGATATTTTGAAGGAATTAAGAAACATTAAAAAAGTGTAAAGAGGATAGTTCAGATAATATTACTACAGGTGTATTGATGACATCAGGATGTAATATTGTACCTATTGTCACATAACAGAGCTATAAGCTAACAAACTGTCAAAGTTCATCTATGTCGATAATCGATATCCATCATAAGTATGTCGTAGTAATAAACTCTTTGTAAGCAGCAAGAAGTCGGTGTATGATTGTCACTGGTGAAGGGAGCATGGCAATGAGATTGTCGTGTAAGTGTGGAGTAGTAGTATTTTCCTGACTGTAAATGGATTTCAAATTCGCGCTACCGCGTCGGCACTGAATATTGGCTGTCATTTACGACTTGATTGGACAGACCAGGTTAATCTAACTGCATTAACATTCCTTCAGTGAGTGTATATTAAGTTGATAACGTACATTGATTGTTGTGTGAATAGTGGACATGATAGTAACTGAATTTACGCTAAGTGAAGGTACCTTTCACTCTCGCGAACCTGTAATCTCGGATTAATATTATTTTCAATTGGTGGTCGGTGTATATGTGTTCTTTAAAACTAAAACTGTGTGAATAAACTTACTACAGCTTTAAATGACTGTGTATGTGTTCAGTGGTATAATACCCTGTACAGTGCTGAATGTTTCAATTATTTCTGGGATTGATAAACTATTTTACATTAAGTTGGCTATCAGCTGTGGCGACTGTATTGTTAAAAATAAATTTAAACAAAGCCTGAAACTTTCCATTAGGTTGGACAAAACATCAGCATAAGTGACTACCACTAACTATTAATAAATTAAACCCAGTAAAATATGTCGTTTTACACTAACTTCTAGTATTATATTGATTGAGTCTGGAAACATGCTGCTTACTAGACAAATAGTGATAAATTGTACTGAAAATTATAGGCGTATTATTCTAACATCACTGGTAGGTAAATTGATGGAGAGATTGGTATGAAATTACATCTGAAATGTCTGCAAGGAATAAAACTGATTTCTCATCTGGACAACATGGTTTAAAGGTAGGATATGTATGTGAATCTCAGTTATTGAGAAAAATGCTACATATTAAGTATGAAATGGATAAGGGAGGCAAGTTGATAGTATATCACTAGATCTTTCAAAGCCATTTGACAAAAGGAGTCACATTAAGGTCTTAAAATAGGTAAAAATCAGTAGAATGGATTAAAAGGGGACTTGCTGTAAGGAGTAATTTGTAAAAGATAGAAAGGAAAGTTATAAGGTATCAAATGCATTATCCAATGAGGTAAAAATGAAAGTGGATGTTGCATTCTGCAAGTTGATAAAATTAATGTGCAGTGAGATAAAATTTTTACTATTACTCAGTATACCTGTATGTTCTAACTTAGTGCAACAATTTATGATATAAATATCAAGTCACAGTGTACAGTTTCAAGTTTTTAAACATTAGAGATTAGCTTTTATTTACTTAACAGAGAGTAATTTTAGTTGCACACTTCAATATTGTTGATTAGGTAGCTGAATGTTAACAGCATGTAAGCTATCTGTTAAATTTTGTAACTGCGTGACAAAATTTTGTTCTCAGAATCACGAGTTAGATTGGATAGAATATTATTGCATTTCATTTTTATAGTCATTTTTTATGTTTATTCAAGTTAGAAAGCAGTTTTATAGTTTTTGAGATAGGATGAAGGTTTTTATAGCTTTCAAGATAATATTTTCAATTTTGTAAGTTTTCAGCATTTGCCTGGAGTGGGAAAGTTCATACCTAAAGTATTTATTTTTGGCTAAAGTATTAAAGTTATGATATTTAGTACTTTATTTAAAGATATAGCTATTTGTAAAGTTTCAAGCAGATTGAATTATTTTTATTGTCAAGGTCAGATTAGCCAATGTTAGGACTTCATTTGTGTGATGTGATATCTGACGAGTTTCCCATCAGCCACCCTTGAGAAAGAGGAAAAAGATAAATTCTCACGGTTTGCATGAGAAAGCAGTCACTAGGAATCTTCGAGAAGCGCTATGTAATATAGATGCGTGCGTGCAGTTGTTCGCCTCAGTCTGCCAGGATCCGCAAATGCGATAACAAGTAGCTCAGTAGGCCGAAAAATTTTATATCAAACACATCAGTGATAGTTTTATTTTGGAATAAGCCTCTTCTGTTATTCAAGTTAACCATTATGTTGCGTTAAAATAGTATTTCTCCAAGTTAGGCCTCGGGATTGTCTAAATTAACTAAACTTTTGTTCAATGGGAGCGTGTGATGATTTTTTACTAGCTTTCTCCAACTAGTGATTTAATTCTTTGAACTATTAGGATGTGGTCTGGCTTGACCGGTTAATCGATCTTGTAAAACATTACTATGGAAAAGTCATCTGATTGCCTGTACAGTTTTTGGTTTTGTGAAATTGAAGAATATAGTTATTTAAATGGCATTGAACTATTTATTGAACATTACCTATTCATTGATTTTAGGTTAAAATCTATGTGGCGATCGTATGATTCTCTCTAAGCCAAAACTGTTACATCCAAGGCTACACACGGTCAGAGTTAAGATTCAAGCTTTATGCAGAACCGCACTGCAAGCTCGCGTCTTACAAGCATTAGAAAGAATTAAAATTTTAAATGATGAAATACTTACAAGAACCCATTAAGGAAGCGCATAAACATCAAAAGATAAACTGTTGGCATAAAAGCACCAGCTACACTGCAGATGAAATCTGCAATTAGTGTTAGTATAAGAATTTTTCGGCGACCTTTTGTGTCTGCTAGGAAGCCCCACATATGGGAGCTGCATATCATACCTGGAACAAGAGATTTTGTATCATAAGGGATATTTAATAACTTAGCATAAATCATTAACATTTGTTTCAAATGCAATACAGCTTCTATTAACAAACAAGATAAGTAAAGTTGATTAAACACTTATGATGTTAGAGACAGTAGTGATCCCACAAAAACAATTCTTGTAAAAAATAGGCCAAGTCGCGTGTTCGTGTAGTGACAAAAAGTTATGAGATCTTATTCTGAGCCAAGTCTACACTTTACAGTTGTATTCACTTCACTTTATGAAACAGAATGGTTTCTCTCGGTGTCATAGATCGTTTGTTTAGAAATAAAAAAATTCTGGTGACTTGGCCATTATGCACGGCTTGTTTTAGTTAATGTGCTGCTTCATCAAACCTATAAATATGGAAAAGCCAAGATATCCCTCACTCTTTTTCGAATTTGACAAGTATGCATGATGCCCACAATTTCAGTAAAAATTATAACGTGCATAATGGCCAAGTCACCAGAATTTTTTAAATTCTAAACAAACGATCTATGACGTCAAGAGAAACCATTCTGTTTCATAAAGTGAAGTGATTACAACTATAAAGTGTAGACTTGGCTCAGAATAAGATCTCATAACTTTTTGTCACTACACGAACACGAGACTTGGCCTATTTTTTACAAGAATTGTTTTTGTGGGATCTCATTTCTTTTTGTAAGTTTATCGCTTATTCTAAATCGCCACTCAAATTTAATGATTCCATTTGAAAATCGGCGAATAAGAACATTTCAGAATTGAAGACATTAATATACATTAACAAAAATGAGCCACTATCTGAAAACAATGTTTGTGTGCCTTAGCCAAGCAATGTGGATAGCCGCTGATTTAACTACCACCTCAAATAAATTACTAATATCTTCCAAACTAAGTATAGGAACAAAGTAAAATTTAAGGTATTAGTTGAACTTGCTGATTTCTATTCATTGAAAAATTCTTAAGCATATAACTTCATCAGGAGCAAAGTAATTAAGCCGCATATATGTGCCAGAATTTTTCATGTTTGGGATTGTAATTAAATAAATACGGGGAAATCAATTTACTGATGAGTCTGAGAAGAACTATTTGAAGTTGACAATATTGTGCTGCGTCATAAAGCTGCTAGTAAATCAACCAGTTGAGATGTAGACTTTTCAGCCGTGGCTTTGCCACATTGCCCAGGGTGCACCACGAGGAGGCTACTGTTACACCCCATGTGCATAGTTAGTACAGTATTAGCACTTGGTTTATTTCAAGAATTCGTTAGTTTCCAAACTGGAGCATTTTCTCTCCTTTTAGTGTAAGGAATTTATGGTGAGCTTGTAGTAATAACTTACTTTTTTCATGTAATTTGAGTCAAAGCACACTTATTTCTGGAGTAATGGTACTGACATAGAGGTCACTGAACTCGCATGTGGAAACGAGGCATTGCTGACAAACGTGTGCTGTTCTGATCCCTAAGTTAATTCCAAACTTGAAGTTTGTTACAGGACATACATTCTAATTTTGGCATGTGTAAACTTTTTGACAGAAGTTCAAAGCTGTATTATGTTTTTTATTATAAGTTTTATCATTTCTTTTTGTGGGTTAATAGTTCATTATGAATCTTTTTCCACTCCATTTGTTGGACATCCGCTATTGTTTCCTGCAGACCCCATTCTCTGTCCTTACGCTTTCATACCGATGGTTTTGTGTAATTTATTTGAGGCAGATCTGGTCGGAAATTTTCCCTCAGACGATTATACTCGGTTATAGCGGACTTCTGAGCTTTGATGTTACTGAAGTCAGCGTTAATAAGATGCATGCCACTAAGATTGTTCACTTTCGATAATGCTACGTAAGGTTGCCTGCACGAAAATACTGAGGATCCAATGTCAATCAGGGCACTATTTAAACTGAGTCCTTGGCATTTGTGTATAGTTTATGGAATATGCTACACAAATGGGGTATTGTTTCCTGTGTACAAATGCTATGTTAATAATTTCAAATTTTGATTTTACGGTAGCAGGCTCATGTTTTAAACAATTATTAAATTTTATTACCACTCTGTTTGCCTTCTTATTTTCAGAATCCCAATTTACTTTATCTATAGTTCCTATTGCTCTGTTTACTAATCCTAATTTCCGTCAGAATTACTTTTCAACATTACTCTCGCTCCTTCATTAATTATTATGATCTCTTCTAACCCGGCTGCCATAGAAGAGTCTTCCTCGTATTTTGTAATGCTCTCGCGAGCTCTTTTAGAAAGATATCTTGGACAGTCTATACTATCTGTTGCAACAAGTTTTATTTCTGCACGTGGAATTGCTTTTAACTTAGCGTCATTTAACTGCTGACACATGTGTCTCGACGGCAGTAAACAAACTGTATCGTCTGGGAGTTTAGAAAGACATTCTGCTATTTCAGTTAACCTGCCATCATTTGAATTAGTTTGTAGAGTAATCAATCTTTTATTCAATACGTCACAGTCTTGTTGCATTGTAACGCCTACCCTTATTCTGAGCAACATTTCAACGAATGTCGAATTTACCTGACGCATGTTTTGCGTAAGTTCTTCGTACCTGAAAAGTTCTGTCCATAGGTTAGGAAAAGTAAATGATCCGAGAAATTTGATAACCTGTGTAAATACAAATGTGCTGCATTATCAAGCTTAAATATACAAAAGCCCAAGATTTCTTTCAGTTTTGACAGGTCCTAAAATAAATCTATACTAATATTATAAATGCGAAAGTAACTTTGTCTGTCTGTCTCTTTGTCTGTTTGTTACATTTCTTGAGCTATACTGCTAACCCTATCGTGATGAAATTTGAAAAGAGATGCTATTTGGCATTAGGATGGACAAAGCGTACTTTTTTCTGTATCAAATAATACATATTACATATTTTTGAAATATTACTGATCAGCAATAGACAGAAGAATAGGTTGTTTATGTCACTGTAGTACATTGCCACATAGCTGTCTTATAGCTCAGTTGTTAACGCACATGCTTACTGATGTTTGGACCGTGGTCTTCGGTTCAAATCACGGTGGATGCAATGATTTTAAAGAGTTGTTTTTGATCGTATGAGCCACGCCTGGATGCTTGGTTGTTCAGATTCCATGTTAAACTGTAGATATCACAAATTTATGGGTGCAATGCTGTACATGTATACTTATTTACGCTATATTGATCAGTGGTCAGTGCTAATATCATAAATGTGGAAGTAGATCTCTGTCTTTTTGTTACGTTTTGACAACTAAATGGCTATATCAATAATGATTGAATTTGACAAGGAAGTACTTTGTATCTGTAGCAAGAACACAGAACATTATTATTATTATTATTTTCTGTATTAACAACAGCTGTAGTCAAGAAATCTTGATAACTTATCGAATGGTGACATACAGACGGATGCGTATGTTAGTCTGTAAAGTTACGTTGGTTACTCTCGCGTGTGTGATTTGTTAGTAAATTCCGTTTAGAGAAAAAACGTAATATTTAGTATCGAGGTCAATTTGCTCTGCACTGTACTATTATTTTGTGTTTGCCTCAAAGTTTCTGGCACCAGTTTATTTTGTCTTATTTTTTGATATGCCTTGCGGGCCTAAACCTGGCCCAAAGTGTAGCTCTAGCAGAACACAAGCAGCTTAAGTTATTAGAACCCAAGAATATGATGCTCATGCTAAAGAAAGAAGAAAAGATCAAGCTGAATTAAAGCCACCCTTATTTAAACCCCCTCCCCCAACCACACACACACACACACACATACACACACATCCCTACACCTTCTTTTGTTTTTCTGTTTTTAAATATGTTGGAAATTGATTCTCTTGATTAGACAGGTTCGACGATTTGAGCATATAGCTTCATCCAGAACAAAGCAATTAACCTGCAAATATGTACTGGAATGTTTCACGTTTGGGTTGCCATTCAATAAATACAGGGAAAATTAGCAATATTATTACCAACAATGCCCCACTCTCTGGAAACAATTAATGTGCATCGAAGCCGAGCAATGAACATTGCAGTTGGTTTAACTACCACCTGAAATAAATAACAAATAACTTAAAAAATAATCATAGGCACAAAGTAAAAATTAAGACTTTGGTTAAACTTGCTTGCCTCTATATAGTATGGAAATATCAGGTTTGTAGCTTCATCAGGAGCAAAGTAATCAAGCCGCAAATATGTGCCAGAATTTTTCATGTTTGCGACTGTAATTCAATAAATACGGGGCAAAACTCCAATATCAGATTTTTACTATGATTTAGGGATGAAACCATATATGTATACCAAATTACTTGTTTCTAGCATTGCTGGAAGTACAGTGGAATTTTGATGTTGGGGTGTAGTGCTGAAATAAAATTTTGAATTTCAATAACTTCCAAAGTAAGAGAAGGAAAAAAGTAAAATTTAACACACTGGTTAAACAAAGTAAGCTCACTCCACAGTGAAAATCTGAGGTTTATAAAGTAGTTCATGTAGAAAGCGATTTCACGTTAGCGGTAGGTTAGGGGGTAGGTATATGGCAATTTACGAGTTTCAGACTTTTCTCATAATATGTGGGTAAAGTTTTATCTGTGTTCCAAATTTCAGATTTCTACGGTTACGGGAAGTGCCTTAGAATTTTGATGATCATCAGTCAGTCAGTCAGTCAGTGAGTGAGTGAGTGTCAAAATCTATGAAGTTTGCATCCAAATAACATACGAACTAAGAAGAGTAACAAAATAAAATTAAGTACATTTGCTAAGATTGCTGATGTCTATGTATAACAGAAATTTTAGATATGTAGCATAAATACGATCGAAGAAATTCAGGTTCAAAAATGGCCTGAATCGCTTCGAGAAAAGGGTAGGCAGTGCTGCCGTTGACTCGACTTGGCGGGTGCACTGCCGTGCACCCAAATTGTGATGGGAAAGCAAAAAGACAAATAAAATTACTCAGTACCAATATTTTATCCTGTGTCTCTCATCTTCCTGATGATTAAGGGAGAACACACAACACTATGTAACTGCATTCATCTGATTTAATATTATTGCTAATTTCTGCCCTCCTTACAAATTTGGTTTGCAATGGGTATATTGTTTTGAGTGCTAAAGAATATTTCTTTTTATTATTGTCACATCAGCTTGTTATGAAATTGATAATAATACCATGAAACTGCTGTTAGTCAGTGAAAGTAAGAAATGATAGAGAAAATAACACATCTTTTTCCACAGATGAAGGCTGCAGGGCAGTATGAACACACCTTATAATATTTTAGTAATGAAACTTAGTCATGTTAGAAGTGTCATGTTATGAGTCATATGGCAGATCTCGATGTTTACACATCTGATTCTCTAGCAATAATTATGTCTCGCATATAACATGATTAAGGGGGATTGTTGCGTAGAGAAATTCTTGAAAGGTACTGGTAAAAGCAAAGTGTTAATATAGAAAAATGCATTATCAAAATAGTTGGAAGTAAAAATGGAAATGCCACAGTGCATTGCACCATTGAACCATTTGCACAGTTGCCATTCATTAATATAATTAATGATTGTATAAGAAGTTAGGTTGTTTACTGATGATGTGTTAGATTATTGGCCTATAATGGGATTGAATTGTTCCCTTATTCTGTCATTAACAACAACCTTAAACCCATTTGGTTTTAGGCTGTTTGCTGATGATATGTTAGATTGTAGGTCTATAATAGGATTAAATTATTCCCTTATTCTGTCATTAATAACAATCTTATTCCCATTTCGTTTCTTTTCTTTCAATACCATTACTTTTGTTTTCTCCAAAGAGATTTTCAAATCAATTTCATCAAAAAATATATCCCTCATTGCAATTCAATTTCTATTTCAGCTAAAATCAACTAGTCATCGGCAAAAACCATTATATCTAATACAGTGTCATTAAATTCAGAATGGTTAGCATCAGGTACCTATCAAATTTTGAAACTGCGTGACAAAATTTTATCCTCAGAACTGTGAGTTTAATTGAATATTAATATTGTATTTAATTTTTATAGACAGTTTCTATGATAACTCAAGCTATAAAGCAGATATTTGCAGTTGTCGACATAGTATTTTGCATTGCATCAGTCTTCACCATTCGTCTGGAATATGATTGTGAAAGTTCATATATAAATTATTTATTTTCGGCTAAACTATTAAAGTTACGAAATTTTTCATAATAACCAAAGTTAACGTTTACTTCAAGATCTAGCTATTTGTAAAATTTCAGAGTGATTGTGAACTCTGGGGTGTGGTTTGGCTCAAATGGTTAATCAAACTTGTAAACTTTACCTCTGTGAACTTGTCCAATCATCTGTTCAGTTTTGACTTTGTAAAATTTGAAGAATATAGTTATTCAAATAACAATGGACTCATGAACATCATTTTTAACTTTCACCTTTCCTTAGCTTTTGGTGGAAAACAAGCTAAGTGGCGGCCTGGTTACTATTGTAAAGCCAGAACTGTAATATCTAAGACTACGCACAGTTAGAGCTAAGGTCCTAGCCTTTTGCCTCCACCCCAAGGCAAAGCACGGCTCTTACATTTGATACACATTTCAGCCATTTCATAGTGATATAATCACATCAAATGTTTAAAAGAAACCTTTTCTCACTCCTTGTTTCAATGTGATAGATGTTAATTTAATTTAATTGTGATCGAGTGCGCGCTCCTCTGGAAATTTTCCAACACACATACTTCCCCCCATTCCTGTACCCACCTACTTTTGTCCTTTACAAATTTCATCCTTAAAGTCTTTTAGTGTTATTGGTAAATTATTCATCATTACTCTTTGTATCTTATTTCAATCCCTGACACACTTATCTACAAAAGTAAATCTTCCACACCCTTATGCCTAAAATTGAGTGACAGCTTGTGGTCCTTGTCATCTTTTTCCTTCCATGCACAATTCGTATGTGTGATATCTATGTAGTTTTGACAATGATAGAACCTATTTTGCAGCCAAGTTATTGATACAGCCATATATAGGCTTACCTGTATAAATGTCACATTCACAAAAAAAAAAAAAAAAAAAAAAAAAAAAAAAAAATAATTTCAATGCATAAACAAACAAAGGGCATCTTGTTTCATTATTTTCAATGATTACTGCTCAAAACAGAAAAAAATTTCAAGACTTCAGCAACGGAAGTGACATTTTATGGTAAAAGTGGCAAGTCTGGTGTTCCACGACATCTAAATGTGACATTACACAACTATCAAATTCAGCAGCATCAGCAGCACCCATCAGGAACAAATCTTGTTCTGTTACATCATCAAAGAAATTAGTATGAGTGGATATCAATATTAATATGAAGCTTTAAGTAGAAAATATTAAATTTAATTTATAAAAATGG
Source organism: Vandiemenella viatica (assembly GCA_031002005.1). Classification (NCBI taxonomy): domain Eukaryota; kingdom Metazoa; phylum Arthropoda; class Insecta; order Orthoptera; family Morabidae; genus Vandiemenella; species Vandiemenella viatica. The sequence continues at coordinate 384,742,776 of JARYHS010013630.1, forward strand.
GAATAACTAATAAGTGCTGTGTCTTATTGGGGAGTGAGGCCAGGATGATGTTTGCTGTAAAGGATATGTTGGTGAACTAGTTCTGATCTGTAGACTTTGAGGCAATTGTGGTTTTAGAGAAAACTCTGACAGCCCCCACTGTAAAACCATAGATTAAATTTTTCAGCTTATGGGTTCTGGCATGTTCTGCAGCTGGATGGAATAAGTTACCAATATAAACTGTTTGCCTGTGGTCATTCGTTCTGATGGTGAGTGGGTTAGTGGTGAGGCCAGTATATGAACTAGTTCTGTGAATGCAGGAGAACAGATATTTGAGATGTGTTTTGGTGCATGTAGTATGTCCAATGATGCGAAACTTTTCCTCTATTGTCAGATTGGAGTAGGTAGTGATATCTGGGTGCAAGATGCATGGAGTGGGGTATGTTTCTTTGCAATGATCCATGTTGTGATTTGAGAGAATTACAAAGTGAGTATTTGTGAACTGAGATATTATTGAGGTTGGGTGGTCTGCTGAAGCATGTATGTTTCAAATTGGACAGGATTATGTGCACATTTTGGAGAATGAATGTGGGATGCGTGCCAAAAGTGAAGAATTAATAAGTAAATGCACTCAAGCTCAGTAAAGCACTGGGTGTCGAAAGTGGGGGTGTGGTTAGTTTTAGGAGTTATGAGATTAGAATAGTTGTTTGAAGGATAGGTTGTAGCAAGAGAGATTAGTTTTTTGTACTAGACCAGGAGGATAGCAATGGGAGATGAGAGCTTGGAAAAGGTTTTGGATGTATCTGGAGACAAATTCTTCATCAAAACAGATGCATCTGTCATGGATGGCCAGCCTGTAAGGTAGGGAACATGTGGTATAGAAGGTATGACAACTATTGATGGAAAGGTAATGTGGTAGATTAGTAGGTTTGATGTGAATAAAGATGTGTTGGACCCCTTCCTGTAATGAAATGTCATCATCAAGTAAGATGACATGTGTGTGAAACTAAGTCCAGCTGAAATTGAAAGAATGGAAAATATACCTAACAAATTTCATACAATGCCCCCTTTCCATCAAATGAATTCTGACCACAACAATCCCCCCTTTCATTGCCCAAATTGTATTATTTATAAGGTAAATGCCTACTTTTCATTACTAATAATGACATGTCAGAGGAAATTCATTAAGTATGTGATGTTATAATAAAGGTTTTGAACTCTAAGAGCCGACAATGGTGTAGAGCCAGGGTATCATTCACATGAGAAAGGTGGAGGGAGGGGGAGTATGAAGCTCCCTAGCACTCCACATCCCACTCTAACATGACATCACACCCCATGGGGTGAGGAAGCGGGGAGTACTCTTCAGATTGCGAACCTCTAGTTTAGGGAATTTTTGACATCAATGTATCTGAACCACACCAGAGATTTGAATGAAATCTGTAATCTATATGCTGACAACTTATTTCATCCTGTGGCAGAATTTGTCAGTATCTATAATTTTAACAACAAAAACAACTGTTTTACAGTGAGTGAAATCAGAGTTTTTGCTCAAATCACAACCTCCTCTGAAATCTGCAGATGGGAACTATCTTACCAACATATGCTTGACACCATATATCATTCTGACCCTTATCTTAAAAAGGCTGTTCCAATAGCTCTAGCACTTATTATAATTATTATTTATTTAAATTTGATAAATCTTAAATTTAAGATTTTCTTCTTAAATCTTTCTATTTCTGCTTGTATCCTCTTATGTTAATTACTTTATTGATTTTTCCCACTTCGTGTAAAGATATTTCTCAAGAATTAACAATTAAGTATTTTCTCACTCCCATCAACCCTTGCTGCCTGAGCCATGCTACTTGGATTCTCCATTTATTCGGTGTGCATTGATGTGATCCCATCTGAGTTCATTATGTGTTTGATCTACTTGTAAGAATATGGTTCAACACCCAAATGCTGTGTTTGTGTTTTATGCATTCATTGTTACCAGCAAATTAGTATTAGTGGGAACTGTAATAACATGCCAAAGGAAGGAAGAATATATATTAAAATTAAATAATAGATGCTAAGTAGTGATAAGGAATTACAAATTAGCATAGGGAAATAAGACCCTCCTATAGCACCCACCGACCACAATTTTCTCTTGTTGATGAGGGACTAAGGTTGAAAAATGTCAATCTCCTTTGTGTTCATGTTCATACCCCACAGCTATCATCTGTGGTAAGTCATGGTTCATTTATCTATTCCAAAGGAGGGTGAAGAGGGTCATGGGACTGCACTGGTGATGAGGAATGGAAAGATATTGATGTAGGTATGTAAAGTTGTGCATGGAAGGGAAAAGATGACCAAGACCACAAGCTGGCACTCAATTTCAGGCACAAGGGCATGGGAAGATTCTCTTTTTTAGGTAAGGGTGTCAGGGATTGGAATAAGTTACCAGGCGAAATGATGAATAATTTACCAAAAACATCGAAAGAATTTAAAGATAAAATTTGTAGAGGGCAAATGTAGGTGGGTGCAGGAAAAGGGGAAGATGGGTGTTAGTGAAATTGCCACTGGAGGATGTGCTCCATTGCAATTAAATTAAGTTAGGTTAAATGAAACATACAAGAGGTATAATTAAATGACCTGTATATGCTGTATTTGGTTTCAATATAATTCAGTAAAAGTTAACATTGCAGTCACTTTTTGAGATATTCAGGATAATAAATAGACAAAAGATAAAAAAACCCTGTAGCGAGGAAATCATACTAAAAAGTTTGAATACATTAATACCTAAAAGCCAGTATGCAAAATTAACACACTTTAAAATCAAGAAGTCAGGTTTACTGAAGAGACCAATGAAAGGATGAAGATTTGCAATGACTGAGGAGATAACGACTGCATTGATTAAACCAAAAAGTGCTTATCATAATTGCTTTGAGGATTGGATAAAACGTTGGCACAAGTGTATTATATCTGAGGGGGATTACTTTGAAGGAGACAATATAAATATTGATGAATAAATAAATATTTTTTGATACAACTAAAAAGTCAACTTACTTTTTGAACAAATCTCGTGTATATTTTATCTTGTGGGTGTCACATTTGGAATCTCATTCTAGGAGATGCAGGTTCATTTTGTATTCAAGCAAAATCTATTTCTGGTATCCTACAAAGGTTGTACACACTTTTTCCTGGCTCGAGCCACAGGTGGGCTATTTTAAAAGCACATTAAAAACCTTCATCATTAAAATCACTTTATGAAAGTAGATGAGAATGCAGGTTTGAGTTGGTGAAGGCCATTAAATATAAACTAAGAGAGATATGTCATGCTTTGAGGTATTTAGAAGAAAATACAACAGATTGTCAGTTGGTTAGTGAATGCCATTCAATAGAAAATTAAATGACTACCTACAAAGCTGTAGTTGCTCTCATCGAATGATATGACATTCTTACAAAAATAAATGGTAACAATGAAAGGAAAGAAATGCCGCGAGGCAATATTTACATGGAAAAGAAAGGGAAAATACACCCAACACTCACCAAAGCTGACGGGAGGAGGGCAGCAGCAACACAGCAAAACACACAAACAAAGTAAAAAACAATATTTCGGGTGAAGAATCCCCTTTTTCAAGTTAACAGATAGGTGGCTGGTCTTGCGCAAGACTTGCGTAGGACGCAGCCACTCATAGAACGCAACAGACCGTCGGAGGTGGTGGGGGCAGCAACGATAATATAACCGCGAGTATACGAAAGATTGAAATGATCAAAAAAAAATATATATATATATATATAAGTTATTAAAAATATATATAAAGAAAAAATATAATTGAAAATTAAAAAAAAAAAAAAATTATGAAACTATTGAACTATTGTACTGGCCAGTGGTGGGTGTATAGGGTGAGGATGGCCATCCTCACCCTATACACCCACCACTGGCCAGTACAATAGTTCAATAGTTTCATAATTTTTTTTTTTTAATTTTCAATTATATTTTTTCTTTATATATATTTTTAATAACTAATATATATATATATATATATATTTTTTTTTGATCATTTCAATCTTTCGTATACTCGCGGTTATATTATCGTTGCTGCCCCCACCACCTCCGACGGTCTGTTGCGTTCTATGAGTGGCTGCGTCCTACGCAAGTCTTGCGCAAGACCAGCCACCTATCTGTTAACTTGAAAAAGGATTTTCACCCGAAATATTGTTTTTTATTTGTTTGTGTGTTTTGCTGTGTTGCTGCTGCCCTCCTCCCATCAGCTTACAAAAATAAATGTTATAAGTAAAATACAGCAGAGTGAAAAATCACCTAGATGCAGCTATACAACACCTAGATGCATTTACACTTTGGCTTTACAATTATTCCTGCTAACATCGACAGAAATTGCTGAGGAAAATGATATTGACAGAAAGCTTAATGTTGTGAGTAGTAGACATAAAAGAACAAATTTTGATTATGAAGGGGAAGATGAAGCACTTGAATAGCCTGCAGAAGAGATTTTTAAAATAAACTATGTTTATATCATTGTTGTCAATATGTGTGTAAGCCGCAAACCTAGATTTGAGGCACCTAAACATTCTAAGCATGCATGTGTTTCATGTATAACATAAAAAGATTAATGGAAAGTAGTGAGTACGAATTTTTGAAGCAATGTAGCAACTTGCAAATATCTCTAACAGTAGGAGAAAAATCTGATATTAATGGACATGAACTGTAAGAAGAACCAAATATATTTATCTGTGTATATGAAGGAAAATACAACATTATATTGAACAGAAAAAAATTTAACTGATTTGTACCCCACTGTCAAAGTATGTCACATTTCTCTCTCTTGGTAGCGCACACTAATGCTTGTGGATGGTGGAATTTAGTACAATTTATTGAAAATGTTTGAAGCAACAAATTCTGCTGACGCGGTCGCCAGTGATTCAGCTTATCAACACACTTTACCGTGTCAAGAAGGATCACACAAAGAAGAATAACAAAATTAATTTTGTATTAACATTGCAAGTTCAATAAAGTAAAAATCTTCACCCACACCAGTCATGATCATGAAGTTCATCAGACTTCTTTACATACACCCAAAGGTTGCAGAATTCTTAGTTAAAACGGTTCACATTAACACTTCTTTACAAATCTCATTCACATTTACACAACGTCCGGTAGCCAGCATGTGCTCCTGTTGGAAGCAGCCTCTATCATATGGCTATGCTACAAGCAGTCCTGCTGTTACTACACCTGTGTCAGTTCTGTCCACAAAAAGGAGTTTTATGAGGCTAAAAATTATTAAAACATATTTGGGGAATACAATGACATAAGATTGGCTTTCAGCCTTGTTATTCTTTCAACTGAAAATGACATAGCTTATTCGTTAGATAACATTATTAATAATTTATCATTTTAATGTTTTTTAACTTTAATAAATCTTCAAATATAATATTTTAAAACTTGAAATTTATTTATTTACAACTTTTGTATTTCTTGTCAATTATCAGAAGTGTCTAATTTCGATTCACATACTTTGCACAAAGGACAAGGGCCTCGCAAAGATCGGCCATTCAGAGCCTTGCAATAGCTAAGGCTACCGCTGTGCCTTCCTGTCTCTTAACTTTGTTGTGTTCCTATCTCACTACCCTCATTATCATTCTCACCTCTCTATTGTAGCATATAATTTAGTATATATTTTCTGTTTTGGAATAAACATTTCCTCGACCTTTTTTTATTAACTCTCGCCACTTTACCTCCTCCGTACTTGTACCATCCTTCTATTTGCTGAACCTTTTCCAGAAATACATCTTCAATTTGAAAATATTGTATTCTAAAGTATAGTCAAGGATAGTATGGAACCATCATTATAGGTATCAAATGCAGGAGTTGGAGTGAGTGCAAAAGCGGGCAGCTAAATTTGTGTACACGAATAAGTATAGAACACATGACTAATAAATAACGAAACTATCGGTGCTATAACTCTCAGAGTGAGTATTGCATGCACCGTGAATAAGCATGAACATTCCAGAAGAAGACAAAGCAAGCCATGTGTCTACAATTCATAATCATTGTGCTAGCAATGATAAAAGGAAGAGGTGTTTCATGGCAAATGTGAGGCTTGAGGAGAACATCAATCTGAATTTTCTTGTTATATTGTAGAAATTAGTTAGTGAGTGTTAAAAACTGTCACAAGAGGTGTATGGCAATGATGTGATGTCACTTTCAGGTGTTTTATTATTATATGCCAATCAACATAAATAACAAAATAAATAAAACACTATTAATAATATAACAATGTCTGGGTATGAGAATAAAGGCTTTCACGATGTATCAATCATATGAAGTCTTCACGGACTCTCTGCCAAATGACGTTGAAGAAAAACAACAACGGGCTTTCGGTGGCTAGCTCTGCTGCCATCTTCATCTTCAACACTATATGGCGGAGAACCCACAAAGACTTCATTTCAATATGTGGGCATTCAAGCCATCTTCTAATGGCCAGTCCAACTTGATGATGGATGATCAGGCCTCAGATTATTCTTCATTTTAGGCAGTGGTCTGAATTTTTCCACAGTCACATAGCACATCTTCATGGAGCCTTCACCTATGCTATAGCATTGCACCCCCTGTGACCTGAGCAAAGCCTATTTAGCTCATACTTTAGGTACATAGGCTGGTCAAATCCTGAGAGACAGTTTATAAGGGCATTTACAAGCTCACGGTTGTGTATACTGTTGGTTTCCCACTTCTTTCTCCACTCCACAGACAAATCAAAGTTGTTATTCCTCAGATTAGCTGATTCTAAATAGATTGGTCACCTTATGTATAATCATATATAAGATGGGTTATTAAGGTCACTATAGAGAGGTATATGGTGTTTTATTCTACTCGTTCCCGCTATTGAAGCAACTTTCAGGTGTATTTGAATTTCCCAAATGGTTTGCAAGGCATGAACTAAAATTGAAGATGGATAAATGCCTGATTTGCACTGACATAGCAAAATTCAAACAAACTGTTATGAAAATTATTGAAATTACTTTCAACAATAACTAATTAAAAATTCAGGTGATAACCATCATGATAAACACTGATAAAGACAGTGTGCAACAAATTTTACTGACTGCTTGAAAAATCATGACTCAGGGGCAGAAATACATCTGGAATTTAAGAAATGACTCACATCAGAACCGTCAGGATGAGTAAGATCATCACATGTGACAAGACACGTATTTTCCAGTATAATTATGAAACAAAGAGCAAAGGGCTATAAAAATCTGACATCACCAAGAATGAAAAAGACAAGAATGAGTAAGTTGAAGATGAAGATAAAGATTGTTTTCTTTGATAGCAATGGCAGCATCCTGTTGGAATGGTTACCATAGAGTCAAACAGTTACTCAGAAGTGTTATGCCCATGCAAATTACTGAAGGCTTCACTTAACAATTTAACTAAACATCTTTAATAATTGAATGTCAAAATTCTTGCCAGTGTGGCATTTTGGTAATCACAATTAATCAGAGATAATAATAAGCCACTGTAAAAAGTAATTCTTCATCGATATTAGAGGTAAAGGTCAAAAAATGGGCTACCACTTTTATTTTGGTACCTACCGATTTACCTGCACACATAAAATGGATAATTTTTGGTGATGTTTACTTCCAAAAACAATCCTGAAGGTGATATAAGGGTTCAAATTATCAATAACTAGTATTAGTTTTCCTAATCATAGCATAAAAATAATAGCGGAAAATGACTGTTTTTCAAGAGGTGTTCCAAATATGGGCTATTAGTATAAAAAGGGAAATTTATCTCATAATAAATAAAAATAAACCCAAAAACATTCTTTAACTTGAAATTTTTCGAAAAAAGTATTTTCTTGAGTTTTTATTTGTAGAAGTCACAGATGTATGCTTTATTTTCATTCCAGCACATTCGGAATGTTACCAAGCTTTACACTTGTAGCAATGAATCCATACTTACCCACTAACATCATCTGAAAACAATCAAACACAGAAAATGCATTTTGCATTGTCATCACCATGTTTATCCTTCAGAGGTACCATCAAATTGTCATCATCAGTAAGAGGAAATCTGTGGCCTTCTTCTGAGTCCAACTTTTCTCGCTGAGATTTCCTATTTGCCTCTTTGGGATGCCTAGGCAATTTTGGATACTTTTTCTTTTCTGGGACAATTAATTGCGTGTTCACAATCGCCTGGCTGTTGTTCAACACTGTACACTCCACATTTTTCTTCAATCATTCGTTGTAAGTAGTTCCAGTTATAATGCAAGTCATGGCACATTTACTCTTTTGGACATCAAAGTTTCAAGAGTTGGTCATTGTTCTGGGGTGCTTAAATCTTGGGGTTTATTTGTCAGTATTTAGCCTATTATTGTACCATCAATGATAGCCCATGTTTAGACCATGCAGAACTTCAAGTTGATGGGCAGCCATTGCAAAACAAACAAATCGAATAGGACAGATGCCTTGGATAAAGCACGGATCATCTACTCTGACATGTGGTGGAACAATTTACGTTACTAAATATATAAGAAATAAATAAATTAAAGATCACAACTTGAAACGTTTTTAGTTTCTCAAAAGCAAGTTTATTGAAAAAAAAAAATTGCGGCAACATATGTGTGTCAAGAGCCGTGTTCATTTCCTCACTAACTCTTTCTCCATTACTTGATGTTCCTTTAGGTACCATACTCAAGCCTTCACACACCCCCTTCCCCAACTTTCAACAAGTAGCCCATATTTAGATCATAGTCAACTTTGGACCATATCATCTAATTTCTGTTATCTATGGCAACACATAAGCCATTTAGTGCTTTAAAAAAAAAATACAAAAATAATATTTTGAAAGAGGGTAAATGTTTGAAACTTGTCAGTAAAAGCAAGGAACCAAAAAGATAAAAGAATAGTTATACTAAATTATAAATGGGTTAACAGCCACAGAAATCTTTAAGTGGAAATAATTTTTTGAAGTATGTATTTTCTGTTGGCTCTTACCGACATACATAACTGCTCCAAGAATTCCCTTCTCAGATGAGGTTATATTGAAGTCACACTGTGCTGCTGGAACCACAAAGGATATGCACATGGTTTCAAACACTAGTGCAATCAGACAGCAGCCAGAGACAAACAATAGTCGGTAGTGAAACCAGCCATGGCCTGAAATATAAGGAATTGATTTCTTAAATTTAGTTTTGAGACAGATAACAGCTAAAATTTTTGGAGTTCACCTAATGTAGAGATGCTTAATCAATAACAATTCGAAATTATATCATCAACAATGATAAGCAATCAAAGGATTCAAGAATTTTTTTGTTTATTCAAATGATGAATTAAGCTACATTGAGAGCTTATATTGTTTAGAAAATCTATTTAACAGAGCATAAAATAGGAAAAAGGTACTGTCTGAACTGAGCAAAGATATATCAAGAATAAAATAGTATTGGATTTTAACAGTAGCAAAACAGGAAATCGTTAACTGACTTTTCTCTTTTTGCTTCTCAGACAGTTAATGAAGTGACAGGATAATAAGTAGTCTGAGGCAACCTAGCAATTAGGACGGAGGCTGGGTACTGGTGTGAAGGTAAGTGCTAAGAGACCACGTGTGTTGCCTTAAGTTGAATTTATTATTATATTGGCAAGAGAAATACTGCATAAGGGCCCTTTAAGTACTACAGACTACACTTTCTGGAAGAACTTAGTTTTGTGGTAGTTAGTCAATCAGAAGACAGTGTACTGTGTTGTTGAACTAACAAACATGTGGTGAGAATCTGCAATTGTGGCAGAAGAAGTTTTTGATATGCCTTATCCATGGTCAATAAACTATATTACTTGCTGGTGGTGATAGGGAAAATAAATGAAGAGTGACTATATAGCAACCAGTAAAGCAATTTCGCAAATAAGAAGAACCTACAATCCACACAGCATTCCAACCACCATATCCAAGCGATCAGTGAGCCAGAGCATTTTTATCACCTTCTGACGACATACTTTTATCGCAACAAGAGGCCTGGAAAAAATTAATAGTAGTACTGCTACATAAAGGAGGGGTGACAAATACGGTAGTAAATTATAGGCCAATGAGTCTGACATGAATGATATATAAATTAATGAATAGATTGATATGCTACCACATCAGAAGTACAAGCAAGGAATGTAAATGGTTTTAAAGTCAACAACGTGGTTTTCGACAAGAATAATTGTGCAAATCTCAATTAGTAAGCTATATGCACAATATTTAGGATGAAATGGACAAGGGAGCCTAAATTGAAATTGTAGCACTAGATCATTCAAAGTCTTTTGACAGAATGATCCATATAATGGTAATAAATAAGTTAAAACCATTGGAGTGGATGAAAAATTGATTTACTGAGTAGCAGAATTCTTAAAAGGTAGAAAGTCAAAAGTCAGGGTAGGAAAGGCAGTATCAAAAGAAGAAAAGTAAAAATGGGAATGCCATGGTTGAGTATATTGGGACTGCTATTCATTATTCTAGTTAATGATTGTTTTGATGGTTTTGTCAGGTATCTTATAAATTTTGTTACGTAGGCATATCAATTTTGTAACTACGTGACAAAATTTGTTCTTAGAACCATGAGTTAGATTAAATACGAGGCGTATTCCAAAAGTAAGGTCCGGGGTACAAGATGTCACAGATGATTGGCCTGAATGACGTTTCCCACCTGCAGCGCCATCTACCAACTCCTGGTAAATATGCAGTATTGTTGGCGTGCCGCAGTAGCCGTATATCTATTGTTGAGAGCAGTTCGAAATGGCCGCGACAATCGTAGCTCCCGCCAGTTGTGAAGTGCGCGGTGTGATTAGATTTTTGTTGGCAAAAGGATCGTCAGCTGCGGACATCCATCGCGAATTGTGTGTAGTGTATGGACCAAACACAATGAGTGAGAAACAAGTTCGACACTGGTGTCGAGAATTTCAAAGTGGTCGCACAGATGTTCACGATCAACAGCGGAGTGGCAGGCCCGGTATTCGGACCGACGTCATCGTCGAGCAAGTTAACCAAAAACTGCGAAGTGATCGGCGTTTGACGATTAGTGGTCTGGCTATGGAATTCCCAAATGTTGCTAGAACCTTAATTTACAGGATTGTCACTGAAGAGCTTGGATATCGGAAGCTTTGTGCGCGGTGGGTGCCAAAACTGCTCACCGCTCAGCACAAAGAGCAACGAATGCATAGCGCACGACAATTTTTGGAGCGCTATAGACAAGATGGAGACAGTTTTTTTCCCAAATTGTTACGGGAGACGAGACGTGGATAGCGTACACCAACGCAGAATCAAAACAACAATCAATGCAGTGGCGCCATTCCGGTTCACCCAAACCAAAAAAGTGTAAGCAATCGCCGTACACGAATCGCAAAATGATGGCTTCCGTGTTTTGGGACGAAAAGGGCGTCCTTTTGATCGAATTCATGGACCGTGGGACAACCATTACAGCTGACGTGTACTGTGCAACGCTCACCAAACTGAGACGTGCCATCCAAAATCAACGCCGTGGGAAACTGTCGTTTGGCATCATCCTCCTGCACGACAACGCACGCCCGCATACCGCTTCCAAAACCAAAGAGAAGATTCAAGAGTTTCGTTGGGAAATCCTAGACCACCCTGCTTACAGTCCAGATCTTGCACCAAGCGACTATTTTCTCTTCCTGCATTTGAAACGGTGGCTTGGTGGACAACGATTTCAAACCGATAAAGAACTCAAGACGAGCGTTACCAATTGGTTCAGGTCCCAGGCGGCAGACTTTTATGCCGAGGGGTTAAAGAAACTGGTACAGCGTTACAGAAAGTGTATAGATATGAACGGCGATTATGTGGAAAAGTGAACTAGATATGTAGTTACATACTGACGTGAATAAAAACCTTGTATCCTGAACGATGTTTTTATTATGATCAAATGGACCTTACTTTTGGAATACGCCTCGTAGTATTGCATATCATTTGTATAGTCAGTTTCTATGTTAATTGAAGTGAGAAAGCAAATGTTTACAATTTTTAAGATAGTATTTTTAATTGTAATATTGTTGAGCATTCAGATAGAGTATAACTTTAATAACTTCTGAAATATGAGCTAGTTAGAATATGTCTCTAGATTATGAATTTTATTTCATCATCTCAATGATAGTAAACGAAAGAACAACCCTTTGGGAGTGAAATAACATTTATTTCAGTTTAGTAACAATAAAATTGTGAAAGTAATTGACAGATCTTGCGAATTGCATTAAAATATTTTTTATGACAAAACTAATAAAGTTATGAAATTTTTATAAGCGTTTAAATTGACATTTTTCACAATATCTAGTGACTTCCAAAATTTCAGGGTGTTAGGTGTAAGACCCTAAGCTGATACTGGGGTGGTAGTATCGCTTTAGTGCCTTAACTAACACTTCTCTTAAAAATGAAAAGTTCTCTCATGAAAAGATTCTGACTGACTTTAATAATTTTTGATGACCATGTTGCCTAATTAGAAACTCAACTGAAATGCTAAACAGCCACCACAAAGCTTTATACCCCAAAGCTGAGGAAATGTTTTACTACTAAATCACAACAGTTCACTTCAAGAAAAATTCTAAGTTTATTTCAAAAATCACAATTACTAAAATAATGCATTAAACAGTTGAGCTGGCTATCGAACACTCGTTTCCAGAAAATTGTAGGTTGTGGAGAGAAATTACCAACAGAAGCCCCTTTTGAAATTTAAAAGTTCTTAATGGACATTACCGTCGTATCCGATTCCCACGATACCAACATGGCCGAAAGTGAGTGTAGGCTGCTAACCACCTCCTTCCCACTCCGAAACAAACTTGTGCAGATTAACTTCACATAATGCTCCCAAGGTAAAGATGTGCCATGATGGCGGCGTGGTCTTATATAGGAACCACCCAAACCAATGACGTCAGCAAGTGTACAACATCTTTTCATCTCCGCATAATTAAATACTCCTGACGATTGAAAGTAATAAAAGCGTCCAAACTTCACTAGTGTCCAGACTTATCTGCTAGAAGCCCAAAGGATATTTAGTGAGAAATGTCGATTGACTAATTTTAAATTTTTGTTTAATTTTGCGTAGTAATACAAATTTCTGGAGTAAAGGATAATTCCCCAAACGTTTGAATTCATTCAGTTTTTTCGAAATTCTGCTGAACTATAAGTTACCAGAATAAAATTAGTGTCAAAATGTTCTCCAAAAATTCCCTAGTTTAATGGTGTAAATTGTACAAAAATCGGTGGCCGGGTAATGAAATTGCAGCTTAGACAAGGTTTGTTAAATTAATGGTTTAGAAGTCATCTGGTTTTTCGTGAATAACTCTTAAAGTATTATTAATATCAAAAAAGTAAAATTATTGGAGTTTTCTTTGGATTTAATTACGTGTTTTAAAAGTTATTTTATCTCTGAAAGTATTTGAATTTAGTCGTAAATTAATGTTATGTAGACCATGTGTGTCAAGTGATGAAATAATTCTAAAAACTTATATAAAATCTGTTCTATTGCATCAAATGTTCTGAAATTTAAATATGTTAAACTAGATTTTTAGTTCTTTCAGGAAATCTACTTTTTAGTTCGGAAAATTACTAGGAATGTATGATAAAAATTGTTAAAAGTGAAGTGCATTTATCGAAGTGTTTAAAAATTAATTTATGTTATTTACACGGTTAGAAACTATGGAATTTTAGTGAATTTAACTTTCTTTTGAATTATTATTATTTAAAATTTACTTTATTTCACTTCAAAGTGTTCATAAATAGTGAAATGGTCATATATCAGGAATCTATTATTTGGTAGTAAAACAAAAATGGATTATCCCACTTCAGGTTAGTATAAGATTTTCTTACTCTTATAAGAAGTTGGTTTAGTACTTTTATTAAATGTTTTGGGTCTTTACTACTTTTAAAAGTATCCAGAAATAGTAAAATGCTCAAATAGCAGAAATATATTGTTTACAAGTTGAATTATTATTGATTGTCCTATTTCAGGTTAACATAAAGTTTCCTTATTCTCATAGAAAGTGTACTTCATGGTTTTATTAAATGTTGGAGTTCTTTACTTCTTTTAAAATGGTTTACTTAGTAAATTAGGTTGGGGTATCAGCTTCTACATAAAACGTTCCTCCCATAACCTGTGTAAGCACTGAAAACTATATGTTTATTTTAAATTTACTTCCTCCCTTACTCTTGAAGCTAAGGAACTTGAATTTGCTAAAATTCTAAGGTGCTTACATAGGATTATTTTTGTTGTCAAGGTCAGAAAGGTGATGTATCCTTCTGGCGTGAGAATTGATATCTGATCAGCTTTCCAGAAGTTTCTCATGTGACATGCAAGTTTAGCAGCTTCCCACAGTCTGTGAGTACTAGAACTTTCCTTGTTCGCAGGAGCAGCTAGCTTAGTCAGTCGTCCAGAAACTGTGAGTGTGACAAGATGTAATCCCAGTCTTCGAAAGTCCGCGAAAGCAACAACATGTAGCTCAGTAGGCCTGCTAGCTTCATATCAAGCATTACTGTGCAAACTTTCATTTTGCCACAATGTGGGTTCATGTATTTAAGTTTTATTACAATGTAGCAGTGAAGTAGTGTTACTCCATGTGGGGCCTCAGGATTACATAAGTGTTGGTTGTTTACTAACGAGTTGAAAAGGAGAAGCATGTGATGAACTTTTTCACGCTTACAAGTGATCATTAGTTGTACTTTGAAGTATGGGGTGTGGTCTGGCTTGAATCGGTTAATAAAACTTGGAATTACATCTTATGAGAATTTGTCTGATGCCAATTCAGTTTATGACTTTGCAGATCTATCAAGAATATAAAGATTTTAACCAACAATAGACTGGTGAACATTATTTTTACCACCTTTCTTTAGTTTTGGGTAAAACAAGCTAAGTGGCAACCTATTCAATATAGCAAAGCCAGAGCTGAACATTATCCAAGCTAATCAATGGTCAAAGTTGAGACAAAGAGTTATGCCGAACCCCAGAATAAGCTTGCTCCTCACAGTTTACTATCAGAAGTTATGTTGTTTGAAGATGATATAATGCTATATAATAGGATTAAAATTGTAGAAGACTATAAGCAGCTGCAGTGTGATCTGGACTGGATATCTAGCTGGGTGGTTCAACATGGAATAAAGATAAATGCAAAGAAGAGTCAGCTTCTTAGGTACACAGATAAAAACTGAAGGTTGATTATGACTGTAAGGTGGAGAAAGAATTGATCATTGAAGACTTGAAATGTAAATACATTGGCATAAAATCTGATAACAAACTCAACTGGGCGAAACTTGGAGAAATAGTAGGCAAAGAGTTTAAAATCCTCCACTTGTTGGAGAGGGTGATGAGGGGATTTACCAGAGAAGTAAAAGAATTGGGTGACAAAATTTTTGTCAGACTATTGCTTTAATATGATGGTATAGTATGGGACTCACATTTTGTGTTTAAATACTGGAGTTGGTGGGGGTGTAAAAAAGTGCTGCTGGATATGTCTTTGAAAATTACTGCAGAATACAATCAGTAACTGGTATGATAAAAGAGCTGGAATGGGATTCATTGGAAGACAGGAGGAGGATGAAGAGAGTCATGGCAGAGTACAAGGCATATATTGGTGATGAAGCATGGAAAGATATTTGTGGAAGAATTAGGAGTAATGCATGGAAGGGAAAAGATGACTATGACCATAAGATGGCACTCAATATCTGGCACAAGGGTCTGGGAAGATTTTCTTTCATAGGTAAGGGTGCAAGGGATTGGAATGAGTTACCAAGAGAAATAATGAATAAATTACCAGAAACACTGAAAAATTATTATATATTATAAAGAAAATCACTTAAGACCTAACCATTCAAAAACTGAAGTGTGTCCCTTTCATCTAAATAATAGGAAAGCTCAGTGTAAGTTGAAAGTAATGTAGTCAGGTATCAAATTGCAGACATGTAACACCCCAAAATATCTGGGAGTGACACTCGACAGAACTCTCACATGGTTTGATTGATGTGGCCTGCATTGGTAGGGACAGTTATATTCGCCATGGACTCCATCTGAATGTCAGAGGTAAGAGGAAGCTTTCGCTTCTTATTGCTGATGAGGTCAGAGGATGCCAGGTGAGTGAAAGAGGTATTCCTGTGATAAATGGTGTTAAGTCGCGGCCTTTTTTTAGGGTAAATAAAATAGATTTATTAAGATGTCTAAAGAAATTAATGTCTCTGATGATCATAATTTGTTGAAATTAAAAATTCCAACTGATATACCAGTATGTAATAATAAAATAAACAATTCAAAGTCATTGCGTCAAAGTGTTCAGACCAGTATTTTCCACCAAAATATAAGAGTAATATTTAGTAAAACTGATGACATTACCTTAAGCCTAGAAGAGATTCAAAATTCCAGAAATTTTGATGTAGACGTTTTGTGTATATCTGAGCATCATTTGTCTGATACAGGAATGTCTCAGCTGTCCATCCCAAATTATAATTAAGCTCTCATTTCTGCAGATGTAAAATGGAGAAAGGGGGAGTTGCCATTTTTGTTAAAAATAATATTGAATGCAGTAGTGTAGTTGTAAGTAAGTATTGTATAGAACAACACTTTGAATGTTGTGTTACTAAACTAGAATATGATAAGGAAGAGCTGATAGTGATAGCAATTTACAGGGCCCCCTCAGGTAATTTCAAACTGTTTTTATCTCATTTAGAGTCTTTGCTACTAAGTTTTACAAATAGCAAACAAATAGTATTATGTGGAGATTTCAATGTTGACTTTCTGAATCACAGCAATGATAGATTATATATGGAAGCCTTGATATTGTCTTTTAACTTAACAGCACTTGTAAATTTTCCTACGAGAATACAAAATAATAGCAGGACTGCAATTGATAAATTTTTTTATGGATATTTCTCAGTGCAGTAATTACAGCATACTTCCAGTAATAAATGGTATCTCAGATCATGATGCCCAGCTATTATGTATCGAGTCCAGGAACACTGTTAAACAGATAAAGAAAAGCTGGGTTTATAGAAGAAATATTAGCGAAAATAATATAAAACACTTCATAGATACCTTAAACAATGAAAACTGGTTAGAAGTATATAATGTGCAGGGTGTTAATGCGAAATTTGATTTCTTTCTGAATATATTTCTAACACTTTTTGAAGGTAGTTTCAAAAAAAGGAAAATTCTCAACACTCCAAACAATGAACTGGGCATGGGATGGATAACAAAGGGTATTAGAATCTCTAGTAAAACAAAGAGGGACCTTTATTTAAAAATGAGAGAATCGGATAACTATGCGCTGAAAGTTCACTATAAACTTTATTCTAAAATACTAAGAAATGTAATAAAGAAGGCCAAGAACAGGTACATATCGGCAAAAATGGAAAATTCAGAGAATAAAATGAGAACAATATAGAATATAATAAAGACTGAAACAGGAAAAACTGTAAATCACTCTAAAGACATAAAAATAGAACAAAATGGATATGTGTATAGCGAAGTAGGGGAAGTTTGTGAAATATTTAACAAACATTTTACGTCAGTAGTAGATAAAATAGGCATAGAAAAGCAATCCCCACATAGTGCTCTAAGGCTTCTTGAGACTGCTTTCCCAAATAGCTTTGTGGAGATGAAATTGCCATCAGTAACAGTCTCAGAAATAAATAAACTCATTAAACAATTAAAACCTAAAAATTCTTCCAGCTATGACAATATTTCAAGTAAATTACTGAAAAGATGTTCAGACTGTATCAGTCATGTACTTGCTCACATTTGTAATGAATGCTTAATACAAGGTGTTTTTTCCGATAGACTAAAATATGCTGTTGTAAAACCATTATTTAAAAAAGGAGAAGTAACATGTGTAGATAACTATCCTCCCATTTCATTACTTTCAACATTCTCAAAGGTTTTTGAAAAAGTCATGTATAGTAGAGTAATAAAACATGTTACACACTATAATATCCTCACTAATTCTCAATTTGGGTTTAAAAAAGGATCATCCATAGAAATGGCTATATATTCATTTTTAAATAACACATTTGAGGAACTGAATAACAAAATGAATCCTGTAGGAATATTTTGTGATCTTGCAAAAGCATTTGACTGTTTAAATCATGAATTACTTTTGAAAAAAATGGAATACTATGGTATTTTTGGGACCGCAGGTAAATGGTTTAAATCATACATTGAAAGCCGAATGCAAAAAGTTTCAATTTTTGATTCTAAAATAAGTAAAGATGCTTCATCAGACTGGGAGAAAATAAAACATGGAATTCCACAAGGCTCTGTCTTAGGTCCCCTCCTCTTTCTGTTATACATCAATGACCTTCCTGGAAATTTATCCGACAAAGTTAAGAGTGTTTTATTTGCAGATGACACTAACCTGACTGTGCGTAAAACACCAAACAGTACTATAGAATTTAATGTAAATGAAGTACTTAGAGTAGTAGCAAATTGGTTTAAGGCAAATTCATTAAAATTAAATTTTGAAAAAACACATTATATTAGATTTAAAACAAAAAACTATGCACAGCCAGATATATGTATAAACTATAACAACAACACAATCTTAGAAACAGAGAGTATAAAATTTCTTGGTATTAAAATAGATCAGAAACACTGTTGGCATGATCATCTCACTACACTACTGACAAAGTTAAGTAGTGCCACCTTCGCAATACAAACACTTTCTCTAACAGCAGATCTAGAATTAATGAAACAGGTGTACTCCTCATATTTTCATTCAGTAATGTCATATGGCATAATTTTTTGGGGAAACTCTTCACAAAATAAAAAAGTTTTCATAGCACAGAAAAGAGCTATTAGGTTTCTGTGCAGGGTAAAACCAAGAACTTCTTGCAGACAACTCTTTAAGAAACTCAATATTCTTACAATGTATTCTCAGTATATATATTCTCTCATGAGCTTTGTCATAGAAGATTTTAACCTGTTTACACCTAATTCACAGGTACACAGTTTCAATACAAGAAATAACTTGCATAAAACACAAACATCTCTCTGTCATTAGTACAAAGAGGAGTTAATTATTCTGGGATACATCTGTTTAATAAACTACCTAATCGTATAAAACAGCTTTCAGATAATAAAGATGTATTCAAACAAAAACTTAGAGATTATCTTATTGGCAACTCCTTCTACTCCATTCAAGAATTTGAAGAAAATAATTAATTGTACTCATTATGACGTTTGCAAAACTCAGTTGCAAAAATGTATGTTTATTATTATTTCTTGTATTTGTAAAATATGTATATATATATATATATATTTACTATGATATGACTCATATTATGTGTATATGTATCAACAATGACATGTTTCACATCCCAGAGGTACTTCCTCAGCAGGGATCCATGGAACAAGATTGATAAATAAATAAATAAATAAGAAACACTGCGTGAGTTGCAAAATGAAACTATCTACAAGAAATAACTTACTGCACAAACTAGTTGGATCGCAGTGGGGCAGTCAACCACAAACTATATGTACAGCAGCAATGGCCCTTTGTTACTCTGTTGAAGAATATGCATGCCCAGTTTGGTACTTATCATCTTACACTAAACAGTTGGATGTAGCCCTCAATAACACCTGTAGACTATTGTCAGGTTGCCTAAAGCCAACCCCTGTCGACAGGCTTATACGCCTCTCAGGAATAACACCACCCAGCATCCGGATAGAAGTGACTGTGAACAAGGAGAGGTCAAAAGTAGAAAGGGAAAGTGCTCATCCACTGCATGGCCATACACTACCAGCCCAGAGACTCGAATCCATGGAAAGCTTCCTGAGAACATCATAGGAACTAATTGGTTCACCTGAAAAGGCAAGCCTACAGTTGTGTAAAATGAAGGTTCCTAACATCGTTGGACTATTAACAGTTGCAGAGCGCTTGCCACCTGGTCACGCAGAGGATTGGAACATCTGGCGGTCCTTAAATAAATTCTGGACAGCATTGGGCAGCTTCAAGGAAAACCTAGTGAAATGGGGTTATACTGATGCTACCAATATTAAGTGTGAGTGTGGTGAGGACCAAACAATGAACGATATGCTTGAGTGTCCTAAGTGCCCATCCTACTGCAACAAAGACGATTTGTTTCAAGCAACATCAAATGTACTTGAGGTTGCGAAGTACTGGGCGGAATGTGTTTAAAGATGTTAATTTGTAGAATGTTTTAACTGTATATTTTGATGTTTATGATTTGAGAATAATAATAATACTGAAATTTATAGAGGGCAAAAGTAAGCAGGTACAGGAAACGGGAAGTATGGTTGTGTATGGAAATTACCACCAGATCAAGTGCTACATTGCAATTAAATTAAATTTAAAAAACTAAAAAAAAAATTTGATATATTACTGCTGGTTTTTTTTTTCTTCCCGAATTCCAGTCCACTCACAGTATGATAAACAGTGTTTCTTCCATTATCTATAGTACCAGCTTCATAATTTTTTCACAGTATTGGAGAACCTTCTTCTCAGTGCTCTGCTTGTATCTCAATTTAACCTAATTGCAGTTCCACAATCTTGACTATGTTAATACTCTGACCATTCATGCACTATGGTCAGAGTCTAAGTGTTTTCCAGATGATATAATGATATACAATAGGATCAAAATGGGTGAAGACTATGAACAGCTGCAGGGTGTCCTTGATAGAATGTCTAAATTGGTTGGTCAGCATGAAATGAAGATAAACGCCAAGAAATGTCAGCTTATAAGGTACACAAATAATAAACAAAAGGTTAATTATGATTATAGGGTGGAGTCAGAATTTCTTGTTGAAATTATTCCTTGTTACGATTGATTTTATATCCACGAACACAAATATTGCTCTCTGTCATGATCTCAGTGCCATGGAAAATTTTCTACCTTGGCACATTCCTAATAATCTCTCTCCCCTCCCCTCTTTCTTGCATGAGCTATTGAGTCTTGAAATAAGTAATGGTATGTGCACATTTGCCTTGCTAAATAGCACAATATTAACTACATAAATAATGTTAAAAACCAATTTGTTGTAAAGTATATTAATCTTTTTGTGTTAGTCTGACCCTCCTGACTTTATCTGTGATAAGTGATGGATTATTTTCCATATTCTTCCTTATTTTGTTTCATTTGGATCACTCTGATGTTTCATCCATAAAATATGAAAAATAGTGTGGAAAAAATGCTTCCTTGTCTTACACTGTATTAACATTATCAGGATTGTTGTAGCACATGATCTGGTGGTAATTTCCATACACAACTATTCTTCTCCTTTCCTGTACCTGCCTACCTTTGCCCTCTACAAATTTCAACTTTAAATTGTTTCAGTATTATTATTATTATGATTCTCAAATCATAAACATCAAAATACACAGATAAAACATTGTACAAATTAACATCTTTAAACACATTTCGTCCAGTACTTCACAACCTCAAGGCATTTGATGTTGCTTGAAACAAATCGTCTTTGTTGCAGGAGGATGGGCACATAGGACACTCAAGCATATGGTTCACTGTTTGGTCCTCACTTCACTTAATATTGGTAGCATCAGTATAACCTCATTTCACTAGGTTTTCTTTGGAACTGCCCAATGCTGTCCACAATTTATTTAAGGACCGCCAGACGTTCCAGTCCTCTGCATGACCAGGTGGAAAGCACTCTGCAACTGTTAGTGGTCCAGAGATGTTAGGAACCTTCATTTTATGGTCAGAGTCTAAGTGTTTTTCAGATGATATAATAGTATACAATATGATCAAAACAGGTGAAGACTGTGAACAGCTGCAGGGTGACCTGGATAGAATATCTAAATAGGTTGGTCAGCTTGGAATGAAGATAACTGCCAAGAAAAGTCAGCTTATTACGCAGATAAAAAACAAAAGCTTAATTACAATTATGCTTGCTCGGGGTTGTAGCATGAAGCAATTAGCCTTAAGTGTGATTGTTTCTGGTACCTTAACAGAATCTGTTTGACAGTTACCAATCCCAAGTAATCATCCCAGTGGATAAAGGCATGTTCTCAAAAACTCTAGACTTCGTGATAAATTAGAAATTGTTCTAAAGTTCTCATATACAAACTTGGTCCCAGTATAGGCCTAATAGAAAACATCAGACTTCTATCTGAAATAAATGATTACAGGTTAAACCATCCTCACACAGTAAGCAACTTCCCCCTATCAAGTTAAAAGTTAATCTCAAAGGAAGTGTGAGCCCACACCACTGTTGTCTCACTACTAGAATTTTCTACATCTCCGCGACTGACCAACATGCCACCCTGGCCATTCAATTACTGCTGCTCCCTGAATCTTGCTTGGTCTCCTTATATTCATATTAGGCCAGCTGACTCAGCATGCATGTGATTTGACAAAGGCAAACCTTATTTTTATTCCAATCATTCTGAAATTTTTATATGTTGTGAAGCATATTTTAAATGTCAATTTTAGTTATGAGAGTTTTTCTCCTAGGTTTTGTGGATTTCAAGCTAAAGTTGTAAAAGCATTAATCTGTCATCATTCATACTGTTATTCAGTCTGGGAAATGATACTGTTATCAAAATATTCTACAAATATTTCCTCAACGTTTGTCATATAACATGTCTAGATCCCGGATGTATTTGATAGTGAAAATCTACTCTGAATATAAGTGCAAAGTCAGCTAAAAACTTTGATGTCGATTATCTCCAAATATACAAGTGCTACCAATCTGTAATATATCTCAAACTTTGCTAAATTTGATTCTCTATCTGATGGTAATATTATTTCCTCATTGTCTATTTCCCTTAATACTAGTCCTTTGTTTCCAAAATGATGCTTTGTAGCAGCCATTACATTTAAACCATAATTTCCCTTTTATGGCTTATATATTATCGGAATCTTTATGAAAATCACTCCCTGTGTTCAGTGGAAACTTCTCTTTAATCTAAATGTCATTTCTATGCCCTCAGACCCATATGTCCAAAGAAATACTGAATTGCAAAGTCAGTGCTGAATTGCAAAGTCAGTGAAATCTCTTATTTTGTCTAAGAAACATACTTTCCTGTCAGTTATAGACATACGTTGTATATTATTTTATGCTAAACATTTTGAGCTATGAATCTTAACTGTACCTTAAAAATTAGGTGAAAAAAAGTTTCTTGTGCTAAATTTTAAGTGTGCTTGTGAAATAACCTAGTTCACGATATCTCTTTAATACAATTTTCTTAAACACAAGAGTTAGACCTAATTTGAATTTTCATCTCATCTTATACCTCAGAAAATGAATGTGGCAAAAGCCTTCTAAAAAATTTTAAACTTTGTTTATACTACGGTACTTCCGAAAACTTATAGAATAGCTCAAACTCTCCTTACAAATATGTTTTCTGACTCCCAAATTACCGGAAAATGCTTCTAAAACAATTTGCTGTTGGGTTTAAGTGTTTTTAAGGACCCTTTAAACTGTTTTTGAAGGTATACTGACATGAGTAAGATTATGTGACAATTTTCCTGTCCTAATTTGTAATTCCATTTCACTGCATAGCACCCATTATTTCATTCTGACTTAGAAAACAAAGGTGCTATAGAAAGAGGTAAATTAAAAATTTGGATATGTGAATAAACACTGCTTAGCAAAGTTGAAGGAAGGAAGAGTGTAAAAACATTGATAGTTTATTACACATATTGAGTGTTGTAATGTTTGTGTTTATGTCCCTTCGTCAATACATTCCGAATATCGTACACCTTCTCCCTCCACGACTCCATTCCTAAATCTCAGATAATACACATACAATCACCACCTGGTAAAGCCCTTCTTCAGAAGTAGAGTGAGATGGCTGCCTGATGGAGGCTATGAACCAACTGACTTACATGAACTTTATTAATTATTATTAATTTCTTTTTTATGTTTTTCATCCCCTATACAAGCTCATTTTCTTGGGATTAATTTCTTTCCAATTTGTATTCCACAGAATTTTTTTCTGTCTTCTCTATTACCTCTGCTTGATTAGTGATCAAATACACCCACTCCTGTGCCTGAGTTGACCACAGTTGCCTGTGCAAATTCTGTCATAAGTTTCTATTTTTATGAACAAGGGCATTGCCCAAATATTGAGATTTTTGTTTGCATTGTGTCTCTTGTTACTGCATACCTCTTCCATTCAACTTTTGTAAGTGTTGTGTTTATTTATCTTTCCTTTCCATATTGATACCATTTCAAGATTTTGTTACTGATCCATATTTACTGCATATATAATTATATTAAGACAGTGATATTTAGGCAGAGTAAATAACAAAGGATAGCTAAAATAAACCTATCTCTCATCAAAGCAAAGGAGGACAGCGACGAACACACAATGATGATACAAACATAACTGTATAACTGAACTTACAGGTTTTGCATTGCTTTGATCCCAACCTGAGACCTTCAGGGCTTTTTCAAGTTAATGTATCCACTTCATTTTTGCATACACTGAATGAACTGTTTATATTCTCTGGCAGAGATGATGTTGTTTCTCCACCAAAGAGTGTCTGCTGTTCAAGAGAGGTTTACAAACCTTGGAACAATCTGACAATTGTAGCAATGCATTTCTCTATAAATACACACATTCACATTTGACCAGGGGCAGTTTGGGTGGGGGCTTCAGCTAGGCCAAGGATAAAATAGGTCTCCAAAATTACAATGTCAGGGGTGGACCTGGATACTTTTTGAGGGGGGGGGGGAGGGCTTGAGCCCCCTAGCTCCTCTCCCCTGGATTTGACTCAAACCATAGACCCTCTCTTCATTGAAGTTATTAAGCTGTTTGCAAATTTAATTGATTCACTAATTTTACAATCTTAAAAATCCTTTAGATTTGCTATGATTTCAGATTTCTCCTACTGAATTCTATACTTTGCTTACACATAATGTTCACATAATGTTAATTTTGTGCTCTGTTGTAATCTCATGTGACAATAATGTTATTTCAATGCAACAGTGATCACTTGGGATGTCTCTCCAATGTACACTTGGCCACAATGACAGGCAATTTTTTATACCCCACTTGCTAGTAATGGAACCCTTCAATCTTTCACTGTTCTTAATATGAAACCCAAAAAGAAAATTAAGTGCAATTTTTCAAAACCCAGCATGCAAAATTGTGATTTTTTTTATTATAAAAATGTAGAATATTTCAATTTAATACTTTAATACTCTTAATAAAGAGATACAATCCATTTTGCACAACATGGTCTACTGCATGATTGGATATGCCCAGTAATGTTAATTTCTGGTTACTACTTTTCGTTATAAGACCACAATTTTTAAAGCTATTGCATTTTTATTTCATAATTTAAAATCTAATTTGAGATGTATAGCACAATTATGAATTTAATGTTGTGACTAAAGTTGTCTCATTATCAGTATCTTCAAAAAATCCAAACAAATTCTGAAATATTCTTACCTGTCTGTATAACAGCATCTTCAAACTTTGTGAGTGAAGAATGTTCCTTAAAGTCTGCAGCAACTGTAAGCATATAACAATTAGTTGTGAAATGACATATTCCATATTTTCATTGTTGATCTAAAAGAGTAGGTAAAACTGAATTATTAAAGACAAAATTTTAAAGAGATGAAGGATGATCTCTCAGCAAATAGTATCTAGGAAATCTTGTTCACCATATAGCCAAATGGACTTGACAAAACAACGTTTCAACTTTATGGTCTGCAGTTGTTTTCAGATGCTATGTTACCGGTATCTGTAGAGATTTACTTACATATAAAATCACAAACACTATAGAACTACAGACAATGGATAAAGGTAATATCAGTTGAAAGAGTGACATAGGAAATAACTCTAAAATTCTGTTAAATAATGTTCACCACACAATAAGGTCTGCTGTAATAATAATACGTTTATTGAGGCACACACACTACAACTTTATAGCCACATGTTTTCAGTTCAACAGCCAGACAACGACTCCTGTCACTCATGTACAATTTCAAAGATACATCTCCAAAGATACATCAAGCACCAGAACATTCCTCACAGATATAAATGTATAATACTCAACACGCCTCCATTACATTTATATCTGTACTTCTATTAATTCACATTCAACATCTCTCTAAGCCTTTTGAACTTAACTTTACACAATGCCTTCGTAAATATGTCAGCAATGTTTTCGTTAGAGTCTATTTTCACAATGTCTATTACACCATTTGTATAGCACTCATTTACAAAATGATAGTGTACTTCAATATACTTGGAGTTCTTTGAAAAATTACCATACTTCGCAATATTTACTGCTCCTGAGTTATCTTCATATACTTGGACAGGTCCTTTGATATTTACATTAAAAGTTTTTAATACATCCAAAACATACTTTAGTTCAGTAACAGCTTCTGACAAGGCAATATATTCAGCAAAAGTGGAAGATTTAACGACACTTCCTTGATTTCCTAGATTTCCAAAATATTGAATTTCCAAACAATCTAATTACATACCCCATCGTGGACTTTCGATCTACAATATCACCTGCCCAATCTGCATCAACATAGCAATCCAAAGTTTTTACATTTTCATTTCTACAGAAATTTAATTTCAAATTTTTCGTTAAATACAAATACTTTAATACTCTTAATGCATACTTGTAATGAACTTTACAGTAACAATTCTGAAATCTACTTAAGTACCGTAATTAACACTGTAACTGATATCTGGTCTAGTTCCTGAACTGATGTACAAAAGAGCACCTATTAAGTTTCTGTATCTAATGGCTTGACATACTTCATTCACAGGTTCTAATTTTAAATTAACTTCCATTGGTGTATCATACAATTTTGAGTTTACAATTTTATACTTTGAGGCTAAGGAATTGATGTAATTTTCCTGACTCAAACTCATAACATTTTCTTCCAGATTGTAATCTATATTAATTCCTAAATAGGTTTTTACTTGACCCAAGTCTTTCATCTTGAATTTCTTCGACAACAGATTCTTGATTTTATCTATTTTCCTTTTACTGTTACAACAAATTAATAGATCATCAACAAATATTATTAAATAAATTACATCATCTCCATCGATCAAAGTATACAGACAATAATCAAATTCACATTTTGCAAAACCTAGATCACTCATAAATTCATCAAAACAATCATACCAAGCTCTAGGGCTTTCTCGTAAACCATAGAATGCTTTATTCATATTTACAAACCCTATTAGTACCATCTTCATACCCTCTTGGCTGATTTATATAAACCTCTGATAAAACTTTACCATTAAGAAATGCAGTTTCAACATCCATTTGCTCTATAGCTAAACCATTTTGACAACAGTATGACAGTAAACGTTTCAATGTCTGCATCTTAGCCAATGGTGAATATATATCATCCACAACTTCCTTTTGTTGAAAACCCCTTACAACTAGTCTTGCTTTATAAGTGTTATCTGATTTTTTGTATATGAACCCACTTTACATCAAGAGCATTTACATTCTCTGGTTTCTTTACTAGTTTCCATGTTTTGTTTTGATACAAACAGTCAATCTCCTTGTCCATTGCTTGTTTCCAATACACTGACTCTTTACAATTAATCACCTCCTCGAAATTATCTGGACTATCAGCACAACAAAAGTTTTACATAAATGATATTGCTACAGACATAATCATTAAATCTATCTGGCATTTTACATTTTCTACCTGACCTAGTCAATTTACATTTATCACTGTTTAAACCTCCTTTAACATCTCCTTCTTTCCTTTCCTCGTCTACAGATTCATTTTCATCACTAGAATCACTCTCTGAATCATAACCCTTTAAGTGGATAAGTTTAACATTATTCTCTACAATATGCAACATGTCTTGCAACAACAATTTTATTATTCACTAATACTCTGTATCCAACTTCAGTATAACCTAATAAAATTCCCATATCAGCTTTACGATCCCATTTAGACTTTCTCAATTGTTCAGGTACTCTTACAAAAACTTTACTACCATATAGCTTCAGATGTTTAACATTTGGTTTCTTTCCTAGTAAAATTTCATAGGGAGTTTTCTTTTCAATAGTATTATCTAAAAGTTCTGTTTTTAAGATAAACTGCTGTACAAACTACTTCAGGCCAGAACCTCCTATCTACTTTTGCTTCAGCTAGCAAACACCGTGACATATCCATGATAGATCTATTATATCTTTCAGCCGTACCATTTAACTCATGTACATAGGGAGGGCAAACATTTAAAACAATTCCTTTATCCTTTACTAAATCGATAAACATCAGAATTTAAATATTCCTTTCCATTATCACATCTCAGTTTCTTAATAGTTTTACCTGTCAAATTTTCAATTTCATTTACATATGCAACTAGACAATCATAGACTTGACTTTTTGATTTGATAGGGTAAACACGAGCTGCTTTGCTATAATCATCTATAAAAGTTAGAAAGTATCTTTCACCATTCAAACCAAGAGTTGAGTAAGGCCCATTTAAATCAGTGTGAATAATTTCTAAAATTCCTTCCGCTTTGCTTCTATTAGTTTCAAAAGGTAAATTGTTTTCAATACAAACTTTACACTTCATATATTCAGACTCTAAACTTTTAGGTAACCAACTGCTAATTGATCTTTACACAAAGTATTTAAATAGTTAAAATTTACATGCCCTAACTATGCGATTGCCATCTCTCCTTTTCAGTCATAGAATCACTGTTACTCACAATATTTACATTAACATCTTCCTTAAAAATGCTACTTGTCATTTTATACAGATTACCTTCCTTCATAGCAATTGCAATTAGCCTGTTATTTCCATTAAAAACTTTTGAAACATTTCCTACAGATACAATCTTGTGCTTGTCTGTTACTTTCACATAACTAATCAAGTTTCTACTCATGTCTTTAACATAAAATACATTTTCCATATTAATTTGAATCAATTTACCATAAACTGAAAATTAACTAACTACATTTCTATCTTAGTTGCTTTCAAAATTTTCCCATCAGCAATCTTTACCTCTACAGGCTTTTCTAAAGTTACACACTCAGAAAAATACTCTTCATTATTGACAACATGATCTGTACAACCACTATCCAATAACCAATCAATTTTAATATTTTCTTTGTTACCTGTGTTCATTTTATTATGCACCATCAAGCTCCTAACCTCTGTTACAAAACTGCCTGTTGCACTTTCACTTTGGTGGTATACTTCACCATGCCGATACTGGCCGTTTCTTGATCCCGTTGCACTTACACTTTCACTTTGTTGGCATTATTGACTTCGCCGATACCGGTCGTTTCTGGATCCCTTGTGCTTATTTCCGCTCCACGGTTGATCATTGTTGTAACCTCTGAAGTTTCCACTTTGATGGTTACTTCCTCTGCTGCTTCTTTGATACTGCCTGCTGTGATTCCATGTGCCTCTTTCATTTTCTTCATTTCGACGACGACAATCTCTCTTGAAATGTCCTCTTCTTCGGAAGCCCCAACACAATTGTTCCTGACGACTTGTACCAGATTTTCTGATACTATGGAATGCATTTGTTTTTACAGATTCACTTTCACCTTTGTCTTTCAAGTCCATTAATCGAATTTTACTTTTAACAAATTCAACAGTTTGATCTTCTTCTTTCAAAACATCGACCAAGTCTACAATGTAGCACAAACAGTCCGGCAAAGTTCTTAACATGTAGATTAATTGTTCTTTCTCAGTCACTTGAGCCCCAGCAGCTTTCAATTCGTGTACTGTCCTTTCAAGATCACTAAAGAAAGTCGCTGTTTCATTGTAGTCTTTTAACTTCAATTTTTCCAGTTTGTTTCTACAAATTATTTGGAGTGCAGTCGATTCCTTGGAGTATAATTCGTCGAACTTAGTCATTATTTCATATGCATTCACTTTATCACTCACAAACTCAAGTTGCTTATTCGTAATAGCACTATAGTTGTAGTTTACTGCCTTCAGATTTTCTTCTACCCAAATTTCAGCATTACCCATACTTGTTTTCTCTCTTGAAGCCACTGTATAACATTTCTTCATCTTTAAATACATTGTTATTCTTTTCTTCCAATTTCCATAGTCCTCGCCATCAAAGCATGGTATTACAATGTCAGCCATTGTTACTTGAAATCAAACTTTCTTGAATACACGAAAGCCACAGACCATTTCAACCATTTAACCACTCAACCACTAAACCACGGCTCGGCTACCATGTTAAACTAATCTCTGCTAACA
Organism: Vandiemenella viatica; assembly: GCA_031002005.1. NCBI lineage: Eukaryota > Metazoa > Arthropoda > Insecta > Orthoptera > Morabidae > Vandiemenella > Vandiemenella viatica. Next base: position 384,772,926 of record JARYHS010013630.1, read on the forward strand.
TGTTAAATAATGTTCACCACACAATAAGGTCTGCTGTAATAATAATACGTTTATTGAGGCACAGACACTACAACTTTATATCCACATGTTTTCAGTTCAACAGCCAGACAACGACTCCTACTCACTCATGTTCAATTCCAAAGATACATCTCGAAAGATACATCAAGCACCAGAACATTCCTCACAGATATAAATGTACAATACTCAACATTAAGATTAAGAGGTCACCAACCACATTGAACATGGAATTTGTGTAAGAACATGGATCCTCTTGACATATGATTGCAATGAAGTGTCACAGGTATACCATACAAAATATTTTGAAGGGTAGCACAGACATCTTTGTCAGGTGTAATATCAGCTCTACAGGTCTGCTGACTGACTCTAATGCTCACCTCGTAAATCGAGTGTTTACACTCCGAACAAGTGAGATGATTGACAGGCTGTTTTGGTACAGGTAGCAGTGAGAGAGAATCAATCTGTAGGATGGGACAATATAAATCAATGCTATTCATGAGTAGAAGTAGAGAGTGAAAAGACTTAGATATAAAAGGATGTTTGTTGTGCTAGGTGAAGAAGAAATCCATGATTGGATAGAAAGAAACAAGTTACAGTAAGAAAGGCTACGATTGGCTAAGGTATCTAAGGGGCAGGCAGCTATGTTTAAGTAAGGGAGTATTATTCAAGTTGTCAATCTGGGCAGAAGCCTCTTACAGTCAGTGGTGCAAACAGTGTGGAGGCCACGTTGTTGGTTTGTCAGGTCCTGCCCATCGTAAACATGTATGTGATGTGTTAAATGAGGGCAGAGTGTTCTCAAAACTGATTGACTGTGCATCAGCATATTAATAGTAACAAATGTGAGCTGAGTACAGCCATGTTCCCAATTAAAAATCTGTGAACTTTTAGGAGTGATGTCCATTGTTGAGTGTAAACTGTATTACATGACTGGTACTGGCCTGAAAACTTTGAATGTTTGTATAAACTGTTACTGAAACCACATCTCGAGTTGGTGATAGTTAATTGCAGATTCCTTAAATACAAACATTTAAGTGAATTTATTATTAAAGTTCTCCTGTGAGGGATGGAGGTCATGTTTAACTTTTGAACCTGTGTATAAGTACAAGTGTTTAGCTAACCGGAACTGCACAACCTTTTTCATGGTCAAATTTTTGCATACACTTGTAGGTAGAAGCAGTTACTGAAAATATTAGACCCAGTTATTAAAGTGTAACAGTCACTGGATAATGACTGCAACAGATTAAGACAAGTGTCAATTCTTACACCACCATCAGCTCCATTGCAATTTAATTTCATTTAATTATATAAGGTGGATAGCATCAAGCAATATTAATACAACCTGCCAATCAGTAGACCAGTACAGGATTCATTATGGTATCTGAGCTTGTCTTGCTATTTGTTGTTGCAGTTCAAACATCAATTTTGGAAAATGATGTTATTATCTCCTCTATTTTAGTACAAGTAAGTTTCTTGATCTAAATTAACTGTTGTGTTACATTTCAAATAAAAGATTTTTTAAAAAAATAACAGTATACCTGTAAAATGAAAAACTTGAAAAGTTATAGGACAATACAAGATTACAAAAGTTTTCTGTTTCTTTTTAAAGGTATTATTGTCAAAGCAACAAAATCTCAGCGTTTAAGCCCACTGAATAGTAAATTACCAGTATAGATAATTCAGTTGTTTGGAATGAATATAATAATATTTAAATAAATTGAAATGAAGTTCATGCTACAGTGGCAATTTCACTTCACACCCATCTTCCCCATTTCTTGCACCCACCTACATTTGCCCTAAGAAATCTTTAGCTTTAAATTCTTTCAATATTTTGCGTAAATTATTCATCATTTCTCTTGGGAACTTATTACAATCAATGACACCCTCACCTTAAAACAAAGTATCTTCCTGCACCCTTGTGCCTGAAATCGAGTGCCAGCTTGTGGTTATGGTCATCTTTTCTCTTCCATGCAGCACTTTTAATTATTACACCTACATCTTTCCATCCCTCATCACCAATATACAACTTTCCATGACCCTCTCCTCCCTCCTCCTGACTTCCAATGAATCCCATTCCAGATCATTTATTATATATGTTACTGATTGCATTTTGCGGTAATTTCCAGAAACAAATCTAGCAGCCCCTTTTTTGCAACCTTCTCAACTCCTGTATTTGATACACAAAATGTGTGTCCCATACTACACTACCACATTCAAGCAATGGTCTGACCAAAGTTTTGTAGCCAAATTCCTTTGTGTTTCTCATAAATCCCCTCATCACTCTCTCCAAAAAGTGCAGAATTTTGTAACCTTTTCCTACTACCTGACCAATGTGTCCTGCCCAGTTAAGCTTGGTATCAAATGTAATGCCATGATATTTACTTTTCAAATCTTCAACAGGCAATTCTTTCCCCACCTTATAATTGTAATCAACCATTAGTTTTTTATTTGCTTATCTAATAAGCTGACTCTTCTTTGCATTTATCTTATCCCATGTTTACCAACCCAACTAGACATCCTGTCTAGATCACCCTGCAGCTGTTTACAGTCCTCTACCATTTTGATCCTTTTATATAGCATTATATCATCTGCAAACAATCTAATTTGCGATAGTAAATAATCAACAAAATTTTCATTAGAATAATGAATAGCAATGGTCCTAATATACCTCCCTGTGGCACTCCCATTTTTAGTTCCACTTCTTTCGTACTGCATTTCCTAGCCTAACATCCTGTTTTCTACCTCTTAAAACTTCTTCTACCCAATAAATCACTTTCACATCCACTCCAATAGTTTTTACCTTATATACTACTATTTTATCGCTCACTCTGTCAAAAGCCTTTGAAAGATCTAGTGCTGCACTATCAATTTGTGCTACCTTGTCCATATCATCTGAAGTATCTTGCATATATCCCACCAACACCTGCCTGAATGTATACTGAACAATGTATGTTAAGTATAGAGGGGACCATGACGGAATGTTATATATTGATTTCGATCAAAAGATAAGTTTCTGTTCATGTTTTAGGTTGTCATAAACTGGAATAAGTTAATGGAAGAGGTATTTTTTAGTAAGACACTATTGTAATACCTTGTCATAGACCTAGAATATCTTTGATGTATCTTTGAAAAATGATTTAAAGGAAGCTTATCATTTATCAGATACATAGCAAACCACTTTTACAATAATTTTCTTGAATAGGAAGCATTTTAGAACGCTGAACGAAGACAAAATTGTAAGTGAATGAAGTTATATAAAGTTAGAATCGTTTTTTTGGAATCCTTCAATTTGCATTCATTTTCATACGTACAGCATAAAATTACAATCAATTTGAGGTATAACATGTATAGTCAGAAAAATATATTTAGAAAGTTATTAGAAGATTTCAGAGTATTGTAGTACAGGGCAAGGCCAGAACAGAATTCTGTCTCATGAAAATGTAGCCCATAGTTTTCAAGATGTCAGGAAGTTTGATATATCAAAAGATTCATAGTAAAAAGATGTAAATCATATAAAAAAATAGACACCATAGGAACAGAATGGCCAACTAACCTTTTTGGATGTCTGGTAAAGAGAACACCGGATGGCACATTAGGGCACAGTGTTTACCGAAAGGCTTCCCATACGGACCAGTATTTACATGCTACCAGCTGCCACCACCCATCACAGAGGTAAGGAGTGCTAAATACACTGGTTCACAGAGCACGTGTGATTTCTGACAAAGACAGCTTGTCTGCTGATCTAACACACCACAAGAACGTGTTCCAGAGTAATGACTATGACAACCACCAAATTCTGCATGCCTTCAGGTGGAAGACCTCGCAAGAACCAACTGAGGAAGAGGACAAGCCAAGAGCCACAGCCTTCATCCCGTACGCCAGCAATGTATCAAGCAAGATTGGCAGAATTCTACGCCGACAAAACATCAAGTGCGTGTACCGCCCGCCGGCCAATATTAAAGCCCTACTTGGCTTTGTTAAAGATGATTTGGGTCTCAGGAAACCTGGCGTATACCACATACCGTGCGAGTGTGGAAAATCATACGTCGGGCAGACTATTCGCACGATCAAAAAACGGTGTATGGAACATAAACGCTACACCGAACTACAGCAGCCGTCAAAATCCGCAGTTGCTGAACATTGTCTTGAGACATGGCATAAAATTAAATATGAGGACACCGAAGTTCTGAGAAACATATCTCACTTCTGGGACTGTGTGTACAAGGAAGCCATCGAGATCTGGCTACAGAGTAACCTCATAAACAAAGACAACGGGTTCCAACTGAGCCAGGCTTGGAACCCAGCACTGAAGCGGCTCCGCAAACACCAGAGCCGAGGCACTGTGCATGACGGAGGTGGCGTACAGACTGATGGCCACTGCTCGACGCACTGTAACACACCGCCCCCACCACCGTGGTGGGAGAGGGAGGGTGGGGTCGGAGGGTATAAATATCGTTGCGAGCAGAGCAGACCAGCAGTCACGTCCTGGACTTGCGTTCCTCATGCCGACCACTGGACGCTACCTGAAGATGATGGCACATTAAGCCATCGAAAATTCATACATCTATGACCAAATGACCCGGCTGCACGCCAAGAGATCTTCAAACATCAGATCCGCCAGGAAAACTTATGTTTACACAAGAAAACAGTTGTCATTTGTCGACAAACTGAAATTGAAATTAAATGAACAGATGTTTCTGAACAATGCTCACAATGAACTGCATTATGGTTCCAGTTTGGAAACTTGCAGCTTTTATAAATGTCTTGTGAGTTTCTTTTTATACAATGATACCATTCCACACATTTGTTTGTATTTTAATGATTTAGAGAAAGGAGATTTTTCATGCACCATTGATTTGCATTTCTTTGACAATGTGAAAAGGCAACTTACACACAGAAGAAGGAAGAACTTTTCAATCCCTTCAATGTCCAGAAATGCCATAACAAATTTCAAAATGATTTCTTTAATTTGCATTTTACACTAACCATACAGTGTCAGCATAGGAAATGGAAGAGACTATGTAGCTTTTTGAAGAAATTTCAGTTTGGAAGGGCACCAAAGATGAAAACATTCATTATTGATCCTGTACATACTATATTAATGAATTTGTTTGGAGAGAGGAGAAATGTTCTGAAGCTTAAAGCTAATGAATTTGACATTTTAATGGAACCACAAAGACAAGACACCATGAAGAATTATAAGGAAATTCATTTTACATGTAACTATTATCTATAGTTTTGCATTTCTGATTTCTTTGTTTTCATCTATTATTTTCCTGAGTTATACACTCAGCTGACTTCAACTTTGGCTTTGTTACCAAAGTGTTGTGATTTGTGGAAGCTGATCTGTCCTATAGAGTATAATATTTTTGCCTACTGTCACCTACACTGGGACAGCATACTGCAAATTGATATTGAAATTCAAATGCATTAGACAAAGGTCAAACTTATTGAAGAAGACTTCAGAGATCAAGAAGTTGAAGTACTTTGAACAATGGACACTGTCGATGTGAATTTTGAAATAGCAGAGAGATGCTAATCTCTTTTTCATATTTTTCCAATATAGCAGAGAACTAAAGAGAGAAGGATGATAAGAGACAGAAGTTCTTCAAGATGTTGTGAAGCAACATAGAGGGCATATTAAATGGGGATACTTCATTATTTTATACAACCACAGCTAAGACTGGGTTGACATGTAATACCCACCATAACATAATTATTTTACTTCAGGGACAGCTAGTGAGAGAGAGCATCTGTAACTCATATATTTTATATATATATATATATAATAACAATGAGCAGGAAAAAGCTTTAAGGCAATAAAATTAAGGAAGGATAGGGAAATACGACCCAACACTTACCACAGATGAAGGCGGCTGGGACGATGAACAAAAAACAAACACAAGAGAAGCGCAATATTTCGGCCTACAGCAGCCTTAAATGTGCAGAAGGTGAAGCCCCAGGCGGCGTCACATGTGTGCACATAGCAAAACATGACAGTTCCCACAAAATCAATAATTTGAACATCTGTTTTTCAGTTAGGGCAATCAGAGTTTTCCCTAACAACACGACCCCCTCTGAACTTCGTAGATGGGAACTAGCCTACCACAATATCCTTGACACCAGACATCCTCCTGGCCTCAATCTCCAATAAACTCTGCCCACCAGACCCAGCACTTATTATCTATACCATTTACATTTTTTGTATTTCTGTATTTACTATTATCCATGCTATTTACATTTATTTTACGTTTCACTATATATATATATATATATATATATATATATATATATATAGGATTGTTAGGAAACAAAGGCGCTAAAAGCGGATATATTGAACATTGGATAGGATAAAAAACCACCGCTTACCAAAGAAGGGGATTCCAGCGGCGTTGGTACATGAAAAAAAACATGAACACACGAAGATTAAAATTTTCGAGCATGGCTCTTCCTCAGTAGAAGTGAGATGGCTGCACGCAAGCACTGCCAGCAGCCAACTGGCCAGTCACAGTAGCACAGTCTTTGAGAAACCGTGAATGTGACAACATGTAGCTTAGTAGACTAACAAATTTCATATCAAGCACTACTGTGCAAGCTTTTATTTCGCCACAATGTAGGTTCACATGTATCAGTTTTGTTGCAATGTATCAGTGAAGAAATATTACACCATCAGGATCACCTAAGTGTCAGTCGTTTACAAACCAGTTGAATAGTAAAAGCACGTGATGAACTTTTGCATACTTTCAAGTGATTATTAATTGTACTTTGAACTTTGGGGTGCGGTCTGGCTCGAATCAGTTAATTGAACTTGCAAATATATCTTCAGTGAATTTTTCTGATGCCTGTTCAGTTAATGTCTTTGAAAAATCTTTCACGAATATAACGATTATAAGCAACAACAGACTAGTGTACTTTATTTGTTAATACCTTTCCTTAGTTTGGGTAAAAGAAGCTAAGTGGGAAAATTTTCGATATAGCGAAAACCAGAGCTGAACATTATCCAAGATAATCTATGGTCAAAGGTGAGACAAAGTATTTTGCACCCACCCCAAGGCAAAGCTCTAAGTCTCACAAAGTCAACAATACAAGTGATTAAAGGAATAACTTTAGGGATTAGGAAAAAATATTAAGAGATAATTTGATTATATTTTTCTGACGAAAGTAGTGTTGATTACTACTCCATCAGAGCAATAGTATTGGGGAAAAAAAATATATAAGATTTTTAAGGAATAACAAAGAAAATTTTGTGATAAGTCATTGAGGGATGTAATGATAATAAAAAACAGAGGCCACAACTTATCAACCTTTCAAGGAGATTGGTGCAGGTTTAAGGACAAAGATGCAAAATATTTGGTATGAAGTTTATTTCGCCTTGCATGATGTCACTGACATGTGATACTGGGAATATATTAATTCGCATATGATTGAAGCTTTGCTTTTCTAGCGGCAATATTAGCGGAGATTGTGGTTAGGCTGAAATGCAACCTGGACCAAGTTTACAATCGAAGCTTTTTGCCACAGTTCAAGGGATGCTAAATTACAATGAGCTTTATTTTATAATAAATCTATTTAGTTAAGCTGCTGCAGAGAGATAAATTACCATAACACCCCATTAAACCCATCATTTTTGACAAGCTTTGGGGCTAGATCAATTATAAAAATAAAAAAAGTCAGGCACAGACTGATATGCATATGACATTTTTTTATATTTAGTTTGTATAAAATGTACATAAAAAATTCACACACACATAAAAAATAAAGTTTTTTTTATGATTATACAGTGGAAAGAGAACTGCTATTTGAATGTACATACTTGAAATATCAGGGTATATTTATTGGTATAGCATCAAAGTAGAGGAAGTAAGAAACTTTCCTTGTTCCTTCATCTAGTATAGAAGGTAAAGAGGAAATGTGCCAAACATATGGAGAAACAAATGAATGAAATTTTGTTCAAACCATAGTTTGAGTATGGTGGAATAATATAGGTAGACACAAGAGTTGAATGGAATACAAAAGTAACTTGCTCGATTTGTCTGTATAAAACAATGTAGAAAATAAATAGCAAGTCACTTAAAAGGAAACCTAGGTAATAGCTATTTTTGAACAGGAGTTCAGTATGTATTTTAATGGTTAGACCTGAATCAATATTGGATGAAAAATTGAGAGTTAATCACAAAATAATGCCATGATCACATATATTGATTTTATGGATGGTTGTAATGGAATATAATTATCCCTTACACATAAAAACTATATAGGAGCACACAGCAATGATTATAATAAGTGAAGTAAATCATAGTTAAGAGAAGAGTGAATTGTAAGGAATTAATGATGAGAAAATGATACCAGTACTATAAAGAAGAAGAACACTTCATATGAATTTTGGGGAGTTATAAGTAATTTGAGAAGAATTAAGAAAGTAAATGATAATTATAGAATAGTGTAAATATGGCTTGAAGAAGTAATTGCTGGAGTTACTTTAGTAAAGAGCTTTAGAGAAGCCCGTTTGGGATTGGGAAAACCAACGTATGTGTGTGACAAAGAGAGATGTAGCATGCCAATTTTTGAGGACTGCATAGCACTCTTGTACTCCACAATATTCAAGCAATGATCTGACAAATCCAGTTTGTAAAGTAGTTGGTTTTATAGACAACTACAAAATGAGGAAAAAATTATCGGTATTTGTTTGTGTAGTGTAATGCACTTATGTGGTTTATTTTAATTTAAAACTAATTTTACATATGCTGTTACATGCTGGTACTTGTATAGGTGTCCCAGCTTTTACACACTTCCAGATTCTATTGATTGCCAGTCCAATGGTCTGTGCCTATGTTGTTGAATAAGTCATATTTAGGTACTACTACATGCTACAGATGAAAGTTGAAACACTCATGTAGTTAATCACATTTCACAAAAGATTTATTAAACTTAACATACATTCACCAGTGCTAGCCACAAGGCACTTTTGAAACTTCTTCATTGAAGATGAAGTTTATGAAAAGGATAAATGAAAGTTAGTCGTAGCCCTAATAAAAATTCACATTAACAGTCATTAAAGCATTCTTGTAAATGCAGCAATGCTACCAATAGAACGTTATATTCACTCACTATTCAGTCATAGCTCTCTCTACTACCATACTAACAGCATGTCCTATCTCTCTACACTGTTTCTATTAAATGACCCGGTCATTATGCGATGATGTTCACAGATTACAATTCACTTTAAACTTGTGCACAACTTGTGTCATCTTGACATGTCCAACCTGTGCATACTCTTCTGACTAACTTCTGACAATTGACTTCCACACTTGACTCGTGCAATATTGTTCATCACCCCCACAATATCATATACTCAGAAGCTTGCAGATATTTGTATAATTCCCACCATTTCATTACAGTAGTTTACCCAAAACGAAAATGCCCTCAAAAGATAACACTTACTTATCAACCACATTGGTGGTAGTCTTAATGTTGTGTGAATTTTCTAAAGGAAGTTATGTGAAATTTTAGAATCAGAACAAAATAGCCTTGTAGTGTAGATGGCGCAGTGGTCAATGGATTTATATAGGTATGAAAGAATGGTAGTCAATGAATTAAGATACAGTGATGAAAGTAATGGATCTCAGTTTAGAAGTTCGTAATATGGTTACAAACAGAATTTAGAGTAAATACGGCAAGTTTCAATGTAATTTTTCATTAAGGAAAAAAATGACAAATCATGAACAAAACTGGTAATCGAAAGAACATTACATCATATTACAGATCTTTTTGAGGAAATAAGATGACAGTGCTTTGAGATAGTTGGGTTGAAGGGAATTATTTTTAAAATAACATGAAAGTGGAAGTTCTCAACACATCAGGGTGAAGGAATTTTGCAAGAAGGTGTAAGGCTGTTAACGAAATAAAGACTAGAAAAGGCAAAAATTAAAAAGCCAAAATTTCTGGGAGGCACCATATTCTTATGAAAGCACAATTTTTTTAAAGTAAATTTAACATCAGTTTCAATCATAACAACTCACTGCTAATATAAGATATTTAACTTCCAAGTATTCAATCTGAATTTAATAATGGCAGCCTAAGAGAAGTGAAAACAATAGAGAGGTAATATCTTTCTAATTAAAGGCCATTAGATGGGAGCAAGATACATGAAACTAATCATAAAAATATGTAGAATTTTCTGACATTAGGATAAATATGATAGAACAAATAGTTTAGACAGTAAATCTAAAAGGAAAGTTTTTCAAACTTCAGAAATTAATGATGACAAAATGAAAGCAAACAAAAGAAAGTTTATGAATGCACAAAGTGCTTAGAATAAAAAGTTCTACATTATTTCAAATTTTCAATGAGATCACAAAAACTTTGGGAAAATCCTTGAAACCTCAAGTCAGACAGAAACAGAGGGCAGATCCCAGACAACACATTGCAAATTGCAGATCCATGGGAAGGCTATATAAGAAACCCAAGACCTGACATTGTCTGCTTTCAGTTTCGGCACTCACTAGGGTGAAGAAGTGTAAAGAGTGTGTGACAGTCAAGGACTGTGGAGGGCTGTAGGCTGGCCTTGTGGTGGTTAATAGTGAGTAATGAACTTGGAAGATTTTTACAACCGTTGTTTTAATTTTGAATTGGATCTTTCATTAATGAACTTCTATTCCTGAATTTAATTGAACAGTGAGGAAACCTTCGTCTGTGGGAAGAGGTTTCAAGTGAGATTAATTTTGTTTTGATTGAATACGTTGTAGATAATTCTTGTGGCATTAATCTGCAAATTTCTGAATGAAGTCTTACTGGAAACACTTTTTGCTACCAGAATAGTGATGCCTGAGGACTCTGAATAATGTAATACTGGACATTAAAACAATTCTGTGTTTTGGACATTCACTTAATATTTTGCCTTAATTTGATGTTTTTACTATCGAATTACTGGGGTTGTGAGCAGTCAAAAGAATATTGAAGATCTGTAAAGCAAGTAATTTCTATATGATGAGTTCTATTACTTCCTTGATGTATACTCTTATCACCCTCTCCAATAAATGAAGGAATTTGAAACTTCTCCCTGCCATCTGCCCTAGTTTCCTGCCCAGATAAGTTCACCATCAAATTTTGTGCAAAGATATATCCTATAGAAAAATCCTCCTCCATTTACTAATCATATAGAAATGTTTATTTTATTCTATGTTGGCCTTGCCAGCTATTTTTTTTTTTTTTCCAGATATCCTTGGTCTGTTACAGTCCTTTCGCATTTTAATCCTATTTTATGTACTATATAATATAAAAATTAGATAGGACAGGAGAAAATAACCTGCCACTTACCACAGATGAAGACAGGAGGGTGAGATGAACACATGAAAAACACAAAAATAATCACAAATTGCACAATATTTCAGCAAAAAACCTTAGTCATGTGAGAGGTGAGACATATGATCACATCTTTTCCCCTGCCATATGTCTCACCTCTCACATGACTAAGGTTTCTCACCAATGTAATTTGTGTTTTGTATGTTTTCATCTCACCCTCTTGCTTTCATCCTTGGTGACTGACTGGTTACTTTTCCCTTTTTTTATTTATTTGCTGTCGTCAGTCTTTTGACTGGTTTGATGCAATCCTCCATCCCTTCCTATCCTGTGCTAACCTCTTCATTTCTACATACCCCTTACAGCCCACGTCCTCAATTATCTGCTTCATATATTCTAATCTCTGTCTTCCTCTACAGTTCTTACCTTCGACTGTTCTCTCCACTAACAAATAAAATTAACCAATCCTGCATGTCTCAAAATATGACCTACCAGCCTGTCTCTTCTTACTGTAAGCTTCTTCCACAAACTTCTTTTCTCACCCATCATTTCCAAAACTCGTTCATTTCTTACTTTATCTGTCCACTTAATTTTCAGCATTCTTCTGTAGCACCACATTTCAAATGCTTCAATTTTCTTTATTTCCGGTATTTCTAAAGTCCATTTTTCGCTACCATAAAGTGCTGTGCTCCACACAAAGAGTTTAAAAAAGTTCTTTCTAATTCCTAGATCAATATTTGAAACTAAAAAGTTTCTCTTTTTCATGAAGGCTCTTTCTGCTTTTAACATCATTCCTGCTTCAGCCATCAGTTGTAATTTTACTTCCCAAGTAACAGAATTCTCTTACTTCTCCTATTGCATCCAATCCTATTTTTATATTTAATCCATTAGTATTGGTATCATTTCTGCTACATTTCATCATTTTTGTCTTGCTTTGAATTATATTTAGTCCAAAATCTTCCTTCAGTATTTTGTTCATGCCATTCATTAACTTTTCAATATCCTCAGCCCTCTCTGCTAACAAGACAATGTCGTCAGCAAATCGTAGCATACTGATTTCTTCTCCCTGAAAACTGATGCCACATGGAAATTTTTCTTTGACTTTCTTCATTGCTTCTTTCACATACAAGTTGGGTATTAACGGCGATAGACTACAGCCTTGTCTCACACCCTTTTTAACTGATGCATGTCTCTCGTGATTCTCTACTTTTATAATAGCCACCTGATTCTTCTACAGTTTATAGACTATTCTTCTATCTCGATACTTTAGACCTGACTTCTTTAAAATTTTGAACATCTTGTCCCACCTAACATTATCAAAAGCTCTTTCTAAATCAACAAATGACATAAAAGTATCTTTGTTTTTCTTGATGCACCCTTCAAATATTAATCTTAAAGACAGAATTGCTCCCCTTGTACCGAGATTTTTCCTAAACCCAAACTGATCTTCACCTACTATCTCTTCTACTACCCTTTCCATCCTTCTGTATATTATTCTGGTCAATAATTTTGAAGCATGTGTTGTTAGACTAGTGGTGCGATAATTCTCACATTTGTCAGCTTGTGCTTTCTTTGGAAGTGTGAAGACAATATTTTTTATTAAAATCAGTTGGCATTTCTCCTGTTTCATAACTTTTTGATATCAGCTTGAATAATCTTTCGATTCCTTCCTCTCCTAGGGATTTAAGAAGTTCTGCTGGGATCTCATCAACTCCAACTGCCTTATTTGCTTTCAAGTCATTCAGAGCTTTATTAAATTGTGTCCTAAAAACAGGATCTCCTAAGTCATCAATGTCGTCATCGCCTTCCTTTTCCATTACACTATTGCTCAAGTCGTCCCCAACAGACAGTTTCTCAATGTATTCTTTCCATCGGTCAGTTCTATCTTCTGAGCTTAAAAGAGGTTTCCCATAAGCAGCTTTAATGTTCATACATCTTTTCTTCATTTCTCCAAAGTTCTGTTTGATGTTTCTATATGCAACATCTACTTTACCTACGACCATTTCCTTTTCTACTTCTTCACATTTTTCTTGTAGCCATTTTTCTTTTGCTATCTTGCATTTCCTATTTATTTGACTTCTAAATTGCCTGTACTGCTCTCTTCCTGTTTCATCCTGAACATTTTTGTACCTTTTCCTATGATCCATCAGCTCCAGAATTTCTTCTGTGATCCAAGGTTTTCGGACAACTTGTTCCCTAAAGCCTAATGTATCTTTACCAACTTTCATTATTTCGGTTTTTAATGCATTCCATTCATCCTCGGTTGAACTCCTTTCAGAGTTACTTCTTAGACCTAAGTCTACCATTTCTGCAAATTTTTCTCTCGTACTAGATTGCTTCAGTTTATTCACTTCCAGTCTGTTCTGTTTATACTGTTTCCTTATTCGATTAAATTTCAGAATGCATTTCATTATTATCAAATTATGGTCAGAGTCTATGTCTGCTGCTGGGTGCGCTTTACAGTCTAGAACTTGATTCCTGAATCGCTGTTTGACCATGATATATGGCTGTATCCTCAGGTCGTTTCTAGGTGTATATTCTTCTTGCATGGTTCTTAAACAGTGTGTTTGCCACTACTAGCTTATATCTTTCACAAAATTCTAACAACCTGCTTCCTCGCTCATTTCTTTCTCCTAGACCAAAACTTTCTACAGTATTCCCCTCTTTTCCTTCTCCCACTATTGCATTAAAATCACCCATGATTATTAGATTTTTGTACCCCTTCACATATTGGATTAAATCTTCAATTTCAGCATATATTTCTTCTATTTCTTCATCATCTTCCTGTGACGTTGGTATATACACTTGTACTAATGTGGTTGGGACGGGCTTAGTTTCTAACCTCATCAAAATAATCCTGTCACTAAACTGTTCATAATAACTCACCCGCTTCCCTACTTTCTTGTTCATTACAAATCCTACACCAGTGACTCCATTGACAGCTTGTGTGCTAATTATCCTGTGTTCCCCAGACCATAAATCCTGTGCGTCCTTCCATTTAATCTCACAAATCCCAACAACATGTAACTTAAGTATTTCCATCTCCCTTCTTAAGTTTTCTAACCTACCTGCCCTATTCAGACTTCTAACATTCCACACTCTGACTCGTAGAATGTTTCCCTATCCAGACATTTTCATGTAATTGCATATCAATCTCACATCAACTTATCAACCACTGCGTTCAATCCAATCAGCATGATATCTTGTACCATCTTATCTCCCTCCATTATGTAACAGTAATACTGTAGCATTTTTCCAATTTTCTGGCAAGCATCAAGTCCCCAAATTCAGTCTAAATAATCCTTCAAGAAATGGAACAATGTTCTCTTCCATTAATGTCTCTTTAGTAATATTAATTTTTAACTATATTAATTCCCCATAATATTTTACAGGTATTTTTACCAATTTTTTTTCTTCTCATTTCAACTTACATGGAGAATCTCTTCCTCTAACTTCTACTTTCTTATACCAAAATTATGTCGCAATGGCCTCATTATGCCAGTTACTTAGTACCTCTGACTTTTTTTTATAGCAATGGTAACTACATTTCCATCTTTATCCACAACTGCCTGAATACCTTTTGAACATAGTATAACGTAGTTGGCCTAATAGGCAATTGAAAATGAGAAGGGAGAATGGTTGGTATCGGTTTGGGTAAGTTACCCAAAATGATACTGGCTCCAAAAGATAACACTATAAGTTGTAGAAGATAATGTAAGAATCACTTTGATACTAGTCTGAATGTTGTATGAATTTCCTAAATAGAGTTATGCACAATCTTAGAATCAGAACAAAGGTGTCTTGTAGCAAGGCAACAGCCAAGTTTTAAGATAGTTTTTCATTTAAAATAAAAAGATGGAAAATTGCGAATAAAACAGGTAATCAACAGAAAATTATGTCAGATTAAAAATTTTCTTGTAGAAATAATATGACAATAGTTTGAGATGATTGGGTTGAAGGGAAGTATTTTAAAAGTAATTTTATAGCAAAAGTTATTAATGTATCGGGGGTAAAGGAGACCTTCTAGAACGTGTAGGACTGTTAACAAAATAAAGGGTAGACAAGGTAAAACTGAAATAGGCAAAACTTCTGGGAGGAAACCTATTTTTATGAAAGCACATTTTTCAATGTAAGTTTGATATAAGTTTCAATCAAAACATTACTAATATAAGATATTTAATTTCAAAATATTTAATCTGAATTGAATAATGGCAGTCAATGAGAAATAGAAATTTGGAGAGACAATTACTTTTTAATTGAAGGCTTTTTGATGGAAGTAAGATACACTAAACTAATTGTAAAATGTGGAGGATTTCTAGATGTTAGAACAAATGCATAGAACAAATAGTTTTAACAGTAGATCTAAAAGATAGGTTTTCAGATTCCAGGAAATAAAAATGATAAATTAAAGCAGATATGAGGAAACTTATAAGGATATAAAGTGCTTAGAATGAAAAGTTTTACATTATTACAAAGTTTCAAGTAAATAAGAAAAACTTGGTGAGACTCCTGGAAAAGCCAAGCCAAGCAGGAGAGAGAATGGTTAGAAACAGGGAATATGGCAGGCAAGTCACAGTTTAAATTTCCCTTAGATGTAGCATCCCTTCAGGTGAGGATATATAAGAAACCCAAGACATGACCTAGGCCACTTTTTGTTTTCCGTGTGAGAGGGTGAATGTGTTAGGGTGGGTATAACAGTCAAGGACAGAAGCAGAATGGTAAGCTAATTAGTAGTAGTTGGAAGATTCGTACTACAGTCATTTTAATTCTGAAATGGATCATTGGTAAATGAGCTTATTTTCCTGAATTTAATTTGTCAGTAAGGCAAACTTTGTCTAGAGGAGGTTTCAAGTGAAGTGAATTTTTATTGTAATTGAATAAAGTGTAGATAATTCCCATGGCATTAATCTGCAAGTTTCAGAATCAAGTCTTTCTGGAAAAAAAAATTCTATTACAAGAGTATGATGCAGGAGATTTTTGAACAATAAAATACTGGACTTATGAATTCATTCTGAGTTTTGGAAAATCATTTAATATTATCCCTCATTAAATGTTCCTAGTGTAAAATTATTGGGGTTGGTGACTGAACTAATTAAAAATAATATTGCAGAAAAGAAACTTATAAAAAAGAAAACTCAAATCTGCTTTCTGGCCCATCCATAAATAATTCTTTCTTACATTAATCATAGAAAATTCGAGATGAATTATTTAGTGGTTCTCCTACACCCATAGTATTCTTCATAAACTAATCTTTATTTCCCCTTTTTTTGCTATTAATTCTTAATTTCGATGTTTCAAATAAACCCCTGAGTTTCTGTTAATTCCAATGCATTCTTCCAGTAAATTAAAGAACCCAACCACAATAACCTCCAGTTGCTCACCTTTGAACTGTGAATAGGGATTTACTTTTTCTCCAAGAGTCTCAGTTTCAACATTAATTCTGCCCACCAGTGTGGCTCAGGGCTCCAGTGTGCTGCCCACTGGATCGGGCAGGTGCACCTTGGGTAGTGAGAGTATGCATCATGGAAGTGAGGGAACTGAGATACAAAACCTAGGTCCTACCATTCTTTGAGAATGTTTGTGTGTGTATAATACCAACATTGTGGATTTAAATATACAGTTCGGTAATGAAGAAGAAAAGCATTTGGGGGGGGGGGGGGGAGAGAGATTTGGGAATTACTGTAGAACAGAGACAACTACTGTGGTGTTAGAGTGGTGTTGGGAAGTAGGAGGTGCAAGAAGAATATTTTAGGTTGCCACTGGGAATTATATCTGCACAGATATTGGACAACTAATTAGGAGTATTTTATAGAAGGGAAGAGTTCATCATTTCCATGAACTATCATTTGACTCAATGCATGATATAATGATATCATTTGTTGGAAAGGATTCATGGATTGAATAAATTATCAAAGAAGGTGCTGTTCTGTTTACTTTAAACAATGAAACAATATAAGATAAAATTTTGCATACCATAGTACAGAAGTAAATTTCTATACAAATTGCAACTTGGAGATCCATTTAATTGGTATTAACAATAAGAGTCAGATATAATCCAGTTTTGGAAGCAAACTTATTTAGCCTTGCAACATGAAGGCAGGGTTTCAAGTTTGACATGCATTCTGCATCAGAGCTGAATCTAAAGTTTAATGTGAGCCCCATTTAAAATTGAGCTGCTGACCTATTAAACATTTCAGGTTTTTCAAACCAAGTGAAATATTTGGTCAGGTAATTGAGGATATAAGTTCACTTTGCAGGAATTTTACTAAGGACAATAGAGAAGTAATAGCGGGTGAAGCGGTGATTAGTATTGATAGAAACACGAGTTATAATATAGAGGATAACATGAGGAGGGGGGTGAAGGAGGAGCAGCATATCAGTGTTGAAATCATACAGGTCCTAAGTCGCCATGACCAACCACAATTAAACTATGCTGTGAGGGGGGTAAATGTGGAAATGGAATTGCTTCTTGGAAAAGGAATTAGTTCTGCCTTGGGGGTTGTACCTGTAAACACCATTGGTAGGTGGGGTTCCATTAGGCATGACCTACACCTAAATAAAAGTGGAAAGGTGTTACTTTCTGAGCTCTGTTAGCTAAAGCTGTGAGGGAGCCAATTTCTAGTGATGATGGCGACAGGACTGTGTCTTTTTTAGGTTAGTGGCTGCTGGTTATGTGATGGGAATGGATGATCAAAGTGATACTGATTGTAGATCCACGATTGTAAAAATCACAAATGATAAAGAAACAGACGAAGTTATTAATTCAATACCTGACTATGGTAGAACTTGGAAGGAGGAGGCTAATGCTGAAAATACAAAGCCAGTGATAAGGTTGTTACTGGTGAGGTGCAGAAGTTTAAAGAACAAAGTAATTGAATTTGCAAATGTAATAGAGATACACAAATAACAAGTAGTAATATGGGTAGAGACTTGGTTAAATAAAGAAGTACTAGACAATGAGGATTTTTTCAGATGGTTACAGAATGTACCACAGAGATAGAGGAGCAATTAGTAGAGGCATTTTCATACTAGTTAGCAAAAGCTACAACAGTTCACTAGTGTTCACAGATAATTACCATGAGTTTCTTGGGAAAGATTTCTGGGGTAGGAAAAAAGAACAAAAAATCAGGGAATTGGCTTACCACTGTGGAAGAATGGCAGATGAAGATGAGGCTCTTGGGGAGAAATTAAATTCATACTCAGATTTCAGAGGTAACAATAGAATGGTCATTATTGGTGGAGATTTAAATTTAACAGGTGTAAACTGCTTAGGAAATATGATTAATAACGCAAGGGAATAGATATTAGCAAATACCTTAATAAGGGAAAGAGGATTTACGGAAGTGGTAGAGCAGAACACTTGTGGACAAAATATTTGGGATATATTCCTAATTGACACAAGTAACTGAAGGAATAAGTGATGAAGAAGTAGTTCTGATAGATACAGTATTCAGTGAACCAGTCACCAAAATTGAGGGGGGAAATAGGTAGCTACTGTTATAAAAAGGAGCAAATTTTGAACTCGAAGAGATATTTCAGAGAGCATTTCAATAAACGGAAGGAAGGCACGAGTCAAAATGGCAAGAGTTCACGGAGATTATAAGAATAGAAGAAGATATATTTATACCAAAACAGAAAATAAGGAGAAGTAGAGAACCTCTGTACTATAATAGGGAGGTGAGGAGGTTAAAGAAGTTGGAAGAAGAGAACATAACAGAGTTAAGAGACAGCAGGGTTATAGAGAATATTTAAAACAACTAAAAAAGGACTCAATAATAGCTAAGAAGGTAGCTAAAGATGGATTTGTGAATTGTCAGTAAAGGGAGACCATTGTCTGATGTATCAAGTAATTTCTATGGCTAAGTTAGAAAACTGAGGGGAAGGGAGGGTATTGGGAAACTTATAAATAAGGATCAAGCAGAAATTGCTGAGGTTTTGAAAAGGCAGAGATTTTAAGTAGCTGATTTAGTGAGAGCATTAGGGACAATGAATCAGAAGTAGGAGGGTCTATTAGAAATGAGCAGACAAAAGAAATTTAAATTCATCCTGAGGATATCATGAAGGAACTAAGAAAGCTGAAAAATCTAAACATGCTGGTGTAGATAATATTACCACAGATGTCTTAAAGATAGCAGGATGTGACATTGTGCCTTATTTTGATTTATTATTTAAACTGAACATGGATTCTTGCAGCTTACCAGAGGATTGGAAAAGTTTGATAGTAATGCTGGTACATAAGGGAGGGGTGAGAAATAGAGTCAAAAAGTATAGTCCAATCAGTTTGACATCAGTAGTAGGTAAATTAATAAAGAGATTGATGTGCTATCATATCAGAAATATATGTAAGGAGAATAAACGGTTTTCAAGTAGGTAACTTGGCTTTAGGCAAGGACATTCATGTGAATCTCAATTACTGGGATATCTGCAAGATATTTCAGATGAAATGAACAAGGGAGGCCAAATTGATAGTCTAGAACTAGATCTTTCAAAGGCTTTTGATGGGATAAGCCATAAAATGAAATTAAATAAGGTAAAAACTCTTGTAGTGGATGAGAAAGTGAAGAAGGATTTTTGAAAGGTAGAAAACAAAAAGTTAGAGTAGGAAATGCAGTATCAAAAGAAGTGGAAGTAACAGGGTAGTATATTGTGACCAATGCTATTCTTTATTCTAATGAGTAAAGATGTTCATGGTTTTGTAAGAACAAAACATTTGCACTGGGGGTTAATGCTAAGCCCAACCATCTTAACTCCAACCATGTGCTGTTGCCTTTGGATATAAGTTTGTGCTTAACTCAGTCATTACCTAAATTGATCTAACCCCAACTTAGGAAAGGTATGTGGTCATTAAAAGTCACTGTTGCAATTGAAACTGTTAAACCACGTAATCTTCACAAACTGATGGTATCGGAAATCATCAACAAAGAATTTTAGTAATAGGAACAATTAACACATTTGAGACAGACATGCCTCATGACCCCTAACTGATTTTACAGTCACAAGACTTATGCTAATTTAGCCACATAATAACCTCCAAGTTCAACAAGCCAGCCAGGGCATCTTCTTCCACCTAGCCTCCTGCCCAAATCGCGCCACAAAGTAGCATGGTCACTCTCTAACTGATTTTCAAAGACTGGGAGGAGACTAGCCTAGGGCTTCTATTTATAGAAGATGCCTAGGAACACTGCATTTTTCCTGTTCACATGAAAGAGTCCCAGCTTATAATCAATTTTAGTCCTATGTGCCGTGGATTTCATCATCTGATTTCCTCAATGTCTCCAAATATATTCCTACCTGCTGAAATTTTGACAATAGTTGGATGCACTTATAAAATTTTTCATATTTTATACATAAAAAATTATTTTCTGAAATTCCAAAAAAATGTTTATATCTTCCTCAGTTTTAAATCTACAAAGCTGAAATAACTTTTAACTTGCTTCTAATTTACTACCTATTCGTTTGATACTAAGATCACCTTGTTTACTATTTTCTAACAAGTTAGCCGAAATTGATATATTCTCAAAATTGACATTTTCTTAAGTATTTAAGAGACAGCTCTGAAACATGTTTTAAACAATTCTACATCCCTTTTCAATAAGAAATCATTTCACTCTAATATTAATAACAGCTTTTTAATTGTTTTATTATCATTTCTCTAGATCAGGAAATTTTCTTCTACACTTAAATTGTCCCGTTACTGCTACCGATAGAAGCCATATTAATTAGTTTATCTCCAATTTTATATTTTAGATATCAGCCATACATAATATTGCACCAATTAAAAAACCAATGGTATTGTCATTCATAGAAAAAATTCTCCTTTAATTTATATATAATTTCTTCTTTGATTTAATTTCCCTCTGGTTTTGATTAATTTTCTATTTTGGCTTAGCTTTCCTTCTAATTCCAAATTTTGAATTCTCATATCTCTTCAGAGAAACCCTCCACCTATACTGTTACTAACTTCACTTTACTAGTTACAGTCCTAAATAGCTCAGAATTTGAAGGTAATGTTTTCTTTTATGAAATTGTCTGAATCAAAAACCAGGATATCCTAAAATTATGTTCTGACTTTCTATAACCGTTTAATATGATTTATTTCTGAGAAAATTGTTGAGTTAGTCAAAACATGTTAAATGATATCGATATATGTGTGTGTTATCTTTGAGAGTTCTGAGATGTTTGTACCTGCAAGCTGTACTGTTCAGTCGTTTCCTGTTCGTCCGTCTATATAGATGTATGCTAACGTATAAAGTGTATCAGTGTGTTCAATTATAATAAGCTATGTGAAACGTACACGGCTTTATTTTCAGTATCAATGGAAACTCAACAGGTTATGGGCCCAGGTACCCAGTGAAGGAAACGAATCAGATTATCAAAAGTATCAGGAACCGCTGAATAAAACCCACGTGTCATTGAAGTCCTTTGTGTGTTGTTGTTCACAGAGAAGAAATGCCCTAGTTTATAAATATGGCAATGAGTTATCTAGTAAATGTGCCAAAGCTGAAAGGTTGCGAGAACTATTGAGATTGGGCGTTCACTATCGAAAATGTGCTTATTCTCGAAGGATTAGCGAAATGTATCTCAGAAGTAGTTACAGCGGAAGACTCTAAGGCCAAAAGCGAAGATAATTCTAACGATTGATCCATCTTTGTATGTGTATGTAAAAGAAGCAAAAACAACAGGACTTGGGGCAGAAGCTGAAGTCAATGTTCGACGATTCTGGTTTCGCAAGAAGAATTAATTTATTGAGAACACTGATATCAATACATCTAGAAAATTGTGATTCAATGATGACCTATGTGAACCAGGTAGTAGATAATGGTCAGAAATTACGTGGAACTGGTTTTGGTATTAGTAATGAGTGGATTGGTTCGTTATTGTTAGCAGGATTGCCGGAAAAATATTCTCCTATGATAATGACAATTGAGCATTCAGGAATTCAAATCACAATGAACGTAATAAAAAGTAAGCTTCTGGATATGGAAGAAGATGTTACTAGTGCCAGTGGTGCTATTAAGGTCAAAAGTTGGCAAGGTAAGCCGAAGTTTTCTCACCAAAATGGAAATGTAGTGGGAAACCAAAATAAGAAGGACGTTGTCTGCTATGATTGCAAGAAACCAGGACATTTTAAAAGAGAGTGTCTTAACAGTGACTATGATACAAGACAAACAAAAACTTCAAACATTTTCAGTGCAGTGTTTATAAGTAGCTCTTTTAACAGAAGTGTCTGGTATGTTGATTCAGGGGGTAGTGTGCATTTCACAGCAAATGAAGACTGTATAAGAAACAAAGTAAATGATGTTAAAGTGCATAAACTAATGGCTCCAAATCAGACAGAAATTCCAGTGTTGTGCTCTGAAGAAGTTAATTTAACAACTGTAGTTGGAAAGGACGCTTTTGATACTACTGTGAAAAATGTTGTGTGTGCTCCAGAACTAACTACAAATTTGCTCTCTGTGAGTAAGTTGATTGAACAAGGAAATTCTGTTGAATTTAATAGGGATCAATGCAATATTTATAACAGGCATAATGAACGAGTTGCAACTGCAGATCTTACTTATGGTGTGTACAAGCTAAATATCGACAGAAATCAGTTTTTGAGAATGATTACCACATATGATTGGCATAGAATATTAGGTCACCTAAATGCAAAGGACCTTATTAAAATGAAAGATGGTGCAGTAGAGGGAATGGTGTGTGAAGACATTAACATTAACATTAACATTAGCAAGCAAAACTGTGTAGTATGTAATGAAGGCAAGCAAACAAGACAGCCTTTTCCACATGGAGGAACTAGAACTTCTAAACCACTGGACCAATGGAAGTTATGTCACTAGGAGGTGCAAAGTATTTTCTCATTTTAGAAGATGATTACACCCAAATGGGATTTGTTTATTTTCTGCATGGAAGGGACCACGACCACAAGCTGGCACTGAATTTCAGGCACTAGGGTGTAGGAAGATTATCTTTATTAGGTAAGTGTGTCAGGGACTGGAATAAGTTACCAAGAGAAATAATGAATAATTTACCAAAACCAATGAAATAATTTAAAGTTGTAATTTATAGACGGCAAATGTATGTGGATGCGGGAAAGGGGAAAGATGGGTGTAGCGGGAAATTGCCACTGAAGCATGCACTCCATTGCAATTTTATTTAATTAAATTAAATGATGTAAATAAGTCTACTAGCACAACATATTATAACAGGCAAACATTTATTTGAAAATGAGGACTGGAATTAATATGAGGTGAAGGATTAGGAGATACTTCAGGCATGTGTACTTGAGATAATTTTATTTGTGTATGAAGGAGTTATTGAGAGATACTATAAAGTCTCCAATGTACCATAAACAATGAAACAATTTGAAGTAAATATATGCTTCAGGCATAGCAGATTTGATGGTAGTAAGATAAATCACAATGGGGAATGATAACAATAATAATTCTTGAATTTTTCAGACACAAACAAAACTATGACAAAAAATGTGAATCCAAGAACACTTCTATTTTTTAATTACTAATTTGAGCTTTAACCAGCAACTAATCATAATATACACATTGTTATCAACAGTGAAATTTACAGTCTGCAACCTGGATGAATATTTATTTCTATCTCATGCAACTGTACAGTTCAAAAATCCTGAGGAAAGAAAGAACTGCTGTTTCAGAAGGGATTAGTATTTATAAAGGATACTGCCAGTATTTTGTGTACAATGTTAGATTACAGGAAGGGACATCAAAGTACCAAATAATCGTAGTATATTACCTGCCTTTTCCTGCATGGTGTTTTCCACTTACTGAATTATTGCTAGTCACACTTAAAATTGAATATCCTGTCCTGTTTGTTTGCTTTTTTAAACACTTTGGTATTTTATAATTTTTCTATTGCACACCATAACTGAAGCCTACATTACTTTTTGACATTCACTGTAAAGGAGTAATAGAAACCAAGATGCCTGCCTGCCTTATTTTATGTCAGCAGGTTTACAGAATCTTTCAGGATGACACATTAATAACATATCCACTTAGCTCTAAGTACAAACATCAGATGAGAACAGTATTGTTAAGGAATGAACAAACAATATCTCATACTGACACTCTTCCCCTTTTTATTCTCCTCTTTTTCCTTTCATTTACTATCCCTTGCCTGTCACACTTGAAATGCTGTGTACTATCATTAAAAATGCAGCTGCTTGTCAAGGGATTAAGTCTCTCTCTGAGTTCATTTGCCTGTCTGGTAGATTTATTAATGCACTGATAAGGAATGAGAATATAACACAAAACAATGATAAAAATTTCGAAAGGAAAAACTCATTCTTAAGTGAGCAGGTTCTACTGTACTGAGCACTTTGTATTTAAATATTTAAGAGATGTAGAATATGGATTAAATTAAATAAGACAGAACATAAATCATTTCTTCTTTAATTACACATTTTGCACTATTGTAAAATAAAAGGCAGTAATAATAAGAGTTCTTAGTCCCTAATATCAATTCCCATCACTATTAATCACACTTTTGTTTGAATTAGCACTGGTCTAATTGAAGTAGTGTATAATTTTTAATTGATGATATATAATTTTCAGTCTCTAATTATTCACAATCCACAAAACAATATTCAATACCTCCTCACAGCAAATTTCAACTAAATTATAGTGATAGTGAAAATGCTGCTAAGCAATGATAATAAGGAAGGGAAACTTGAGAGGTGAAACATATGGCAAGGGGATCAGATGTGTACTCATTGAGACCTACCACATGACCATGTATTAATGTTTGCACATCTGATCCCCTTGCTGTACACCTCACCTCTAACGTGACTAATATTGTAAAGTGTGATCATATTTTTGCATCCATCACTACCTTCCAGCTTATATGTGTGGTCTGTGATGGGTTACTTACCCTAACCTCCCTTATTAAATTTCAATTAAAGTTATATTAAATTAAAACAAATGCTGTTCATGACTAAGCCTTCCAGAAGAATATGAAGTATGACATTATTTTCTAACATTTCCCATTGTCACATCGAATATGGCATTTTCAATGTTAAATAAATGGATCTTATAGATAGAATTAAGATTGTATTGTTTGCAATTTATTTCTTTTGTTTCCTCTGTCTAAAATCCTCTCATACCAACAATGACCATGTCTGTAATAATCCTCAATTAAGTTTGTTCCAAAATATTTGCAGGTTCTTTTCTATTCAAGATCTATTAAATTTTCTATCCACAAATATTAAGTTCAATCATCTCCTTATGCAACTATTATTCTTTCCAAATTTAATCCACTGCTAGATTAATCTGTCTTACTCGCCAACTCTACCAACAATTCTCTTCTGTTCTTCTTTTTCCAGAGATCCTATATTTTCAAACACATCAGAACAAACAATCTTTATTAGACCTGCTATTCTTTTTTATTAATTACTTCAACACCCTTTATCGGTGTAAATATATAATTTTATTTATTTTTTAATGAGCTGCTATGTGACAAGCCCTCCAAAAATATTCCCCGTTTTTTGTCAATTGGAAATGAATAAAAATGAGGAAAATTTTCCTAATGTCAATATTGTTGTTGGTATTTAGGTTTATACAAGTCATTTGCTGATTCAACTTTTTACAAAATATTAAAAAACTTTGATTATCCTACATATACATAAATCTCACATTTTTTTAAAAAAAAAAAAAAAAAAGAATAACTACATAAATAGTGAAAATGAAGCACTTTCTCCAAACTCCTGTCATGTTGTCACTTTTTTTTTTGGATTAGCACAACTATAACAAAATAAAAAACACTCAAAGGCTTGGAAGGCATTTCCAAATTCTATGATATTTAATTTATAGCTGTTTATGCACACTTTTTCGATGCACGGTGTGTGTTGTAGAAAAGGTGGCACTCATAGTCCACAATAGTCCAAAGTCCACTATCAAACACAAGGGGGGGGGGGGGGAAATGGTTCAGATAAACTGTCTACCTTGAAAGTAAAGTATACAATATAATAAAATAATACTCCATGACTAGAATATCAAATATAGAACTGTTTGCACAATATTTTCTTAACTCCGTAAAGATTTGAATGGTTTCAAGGTAATGAGATTGTATCATCCTTTGAAAAACTTGGTTTAAGGGTGTATCGGTATGTAAGAGTTCTCATTATGGATAGCAGACACCTCATATGGGCCTTCGTACAATGGTTGAAACTTCTTTGTTTCACTGTCTATATTGGAAGATTTAAAATGTGTTTGTATCAAAACCAAATCTCCCATACTGAACCTGGTTGGTTAATAAAAGTATCTATCATGTTTAGACTTATGAGCTCCATAAAAGCTAACACAATTTTCTCCTTATAAGGGAGTGTGCATAAACCATGTAGCTCCAGTTTGGCCTCCTCTGAACCCCCCCTTCCCCCCCACGTAGTCCTTCGTGGCTTTTGCCTCTACCCCCCTCCCCCCTCTCCATGTAGCACGTAGCTTTTTTACCTTTTGATTCCAGAAGACATTTTGTACTGTTTTCTCTTGTCAGACTATTGTAAATTACATATGGAGATAATTAACTGAGGGAAATAAATATTCACATGCTGTTGTGAGTTCTATTCCTCATTTTAACAGTGAAAAAAAGTTATGAAAGGAAAGCTACGTGGCCTCCTAGCTCGGAACCCCCCCTTTCCCCCCACGTAGCCCAGCGTAGCCTTCCAGCCAACCCCCCCCCCCCCCGGACCGAGCCACATAGTTTGTGCACGGTCCCTAATCGACATTGGCTGTTGATTATTTAATATTCTCTTTAACGATGCAGGTGGCTCCCTGTAAAACATCAATTCAAATGGAGTAACCAATTTGGAGTCGTGTGGGATTGATTTAATGACATCCACAATATTTCCAGGACCCACGGTTTATGATTCTCCAGGCAGTATGTGTGTAACCACCACTGTCCCAGTTCGTGCATTACACATTCCACCAGGTTACCACAAGGATAATAATAAGAGCTGTTCATGCTTTGTATTCCTAGTTATTTTAAACATTGCAGCCAGTGGCGGATCCAGGATTTTGTTTTGGGGGGGCTTGACTCGGGGAAGGAGGGGTTCACCGACAGAAATCTCATTATTCCAGATTGCCGCCCTTATTAAAACTGTAGGGAAAAAAAAAAAAAAAATATATATATATATATATTGTGAGGGGTGACCTTGGTGCTTTTGGCGGGGGCTTCAGCCCTCTAGTCCCCCCCCCCTCGATCCGCTACTGATTGCAGCCACACTTACCCTGAAAATTGAGGTCTTTATCAGAAAGTATCTTCCTTGGTTTCCCAATATGAGGGATGTAATCATAAATGATTCTAAAACAGATAATCCTTGCTGTAACCCTTTCTACTGGGTGTAGCTGAATATATTTAGAAAAAATGTCTACTAGTACACAGTGTAACCCTCCTCTTGATACAGACAAAGGTCCAAATATGTCAATTGCCATCAACTCCCGTGGATTTCTAGGCAATACATGATGCATTTCTCCTGCCCATCTTGCATTATCTGCCTTATTAATCTGGCAGGTTTTACAGGTAGCTATTGAATCACACATTTATTTATACATGTTCAGAAAATAGAATTGTTCTCTTAATAACTTGTAACACTTTTGTACCCCAAAATGACCTTAGCTGTAATGATGTTGTGAGATTATATTTCTCACGTGTTGGTCTGGCAACCATAGTTGCCACTCATCAGTATGTTCACTTGCTTGACGAAACAGTATGGCTGCTTCCAAGCAGTAAAATTTATGTAACTTTGGAGCACAGTCCTTTGTTCTTATTTATTAATGACCATTTTAATCGTCTCATATTTTGTTGTCCGTGTTTCATATGCTTGAAACACTGGTGTACCTCCTTATCATACAATCCCTTTTAGGTAACATATTATAGGGGCTTTCCTGTTCATATTAGTCAGTTCATACCCCTCTAAACCTACAGGTAGTTGTAAAAATGTATCTGCAACAAGGTTTTGCTTACCAGGGATATATCTAATCTTGTATTGAAATTCTTGTAGTAGTAGGGTCCACCAGGTGAGACGACCATGAAAAAGTTTACATTTGTTCAGGAACATCAGAGCCTTGTGGTTAGTGTAAATAATAATTTTACTTCCTAAAAGTACGTACCTAAACTTTTGATACACCCACACGATAGCAAGTGCTTCTTTTTTTAGTGATCCCGTAGTTGCGTTCAGCCTGCTTCAAGATTCTGCTAGCAAACCCTAGTGGCCTCCTTTCAATCTCACCATTTTCACTAATTTCCTTGAAAATTTCTGCCCCTAATCCAGAGTCAGAAAAATCTGTTGATACACAGGTGGGAAGAATCCAATTGGGATAATAAAGTATAACATGTTCCACTAGTGCCTCTTTAGTCCTTTGAAAATCTCTTTCACATTCAGTAGTCCAGTTCCACGCCATATTTTGTTTCTTGAGGGTCTCCAAGTTGGGGCTGTTAAGGATCTGGCCCTATACAAATTTACAATAATAACCACATAGGCCCAACAAACGTTTTAGCTGTGTCTTATCTTGTGGCCTGGGAAAATTTTTACAGCGTCAAATTTACCCACTGCTGGTGTAATCCCATCGGGTGTTATTACATGCCCTAACCATTCAATCTGAGAAGTGAGGAACATGTATTTCTTTAATTTTATTGTCACGCCAACATTTCGCAATGCAGTTAGAACAGCTCTAATTGTCTCCCAGTATTCCTCTAACGTATCACTTGCTATGAGAATGGCATCAACGTAAATGTAGATCATTCGTAGAAGGTCTTTTCCTAAGACTGTGTCCAATGCCCTTATAAAATTAGCCACCACGTTATTCAGACCAAATGGAAGAACACAAAATTGGTATCTCCTGCCTTGATAGAGAAATGCGGTATACTTCCGTTATGGTTCTGCAATCTTAACTTGCTAGCAGGAAGAAGTAAGGTCAAAAAATGTAAGTTACCTTTTCCCATGAAAGTTGTGTAAAATTTCATATATGGATAGTGGATGGTCTCTTTTTGTCTGTAGTAATGTGTTTAGAGTGCAAGCAGCTCAAACCAACTATACTGATTGGTCGGTTTTCATCAGTACTACCAAAGGATTGTTAAAAGGACTGGTGGATCTTTCATTGATGCCCCACTTCAATATTTTCTGTATTTCCTCTTCAACCAGCGATCTCTTGATGATGGAAATAATATACAGTTTTACAAAGAATGGCTGTGTACATGTTAGGGTGAAGCTACATTCATAATTCTTCACTAATCCTGGTATGTTAGGAAAAAAATCATCAAACTCATCTATTAAATTTAAAAGTTGTTCCTTAAGCTCACTTGGAACATATTGGAGAACATGCTGATGCTGAAGCTCTTGTATGATTGATTTGATTCTGGCCACCCATAATTTTACCAGTTTTTGGTAAAAATTAGGTTCTTTGGTACCCTGAACAACACAATTAGTATACAGCACTTTAACAGACCAGCTTTGGACTGTTTGCTACGTTTGAATTTAGGAAATAGATATTCTTTGATTTTCAACGAAAAGGATAACAATATTTTGTTCCCAATCGATAATAGCCTTAAACGTATGAAGCCAATCCATTCCAAAAATACACTCTGGATGTAAACCCGGTATTACAAACACTGGCATTTCAAAGTTTAGTCCATTTATGGTTCCTTCTAATAAGGCCTGTATTTGAATGAGTTTACTCTTTTTTCCTGTAGCTGTAATGACAGTCATGCCATCAATAGGGTAAGTTAGCATTTGGTGAATTTCGTTTAACTTCATAAAAATGCATTCTGAGATACAAGAAATCTCTGCCACAGTATCCAGAAGTGTGTCTATATTTTCTGTATATACAGTAATTCAAATGACAGGGGTTCGGACCAACTGTTCTGGAATATTAGTGTCTTCAATCATCAAATCTTCTCTTGTATTTTATAAAAAAAATTGGTTCAAGTGTTAGGAGTAAGGATGATCCTTTTTGAATAGATACCTTTGTACAGACCTCCACATTGGCAGGTATTTTTTGGTGTAGTCTGAACCTGTTGCTGTCCTGTTGAACAGCTAGTTTCCTCATATTGAGATATTGGGTGTAGGTTGTGTCTGTAGACTGTCTTGAGTGATTACTTCTGCCTCTTTGAAGACCTCTGACAAGGTGTCTACCCCTGTCTGGCTTCCCATTGTAACTGTGCTTAGTTTCCTCTAAATTATTTTGAGGCTGCTTTTGTTGCCCATAGTAATGACAATTATCCTGTTGGTCTTGGGAATCATTCCGGTAGTTAGGTTCATCTCGGTGGTTTCTGTCAGTAGAAAAATTTCTTAAATGCCTATGATCATTATTAAACTGTGGCCTGTTCTGGGATGGGTAACCAGTGTTCATTCCTGAGTAAAAACCTCCACTATTGGACATGTTATTTTGTGAATAGGAGTCATTTTGTGAATAGGATTCCTCTGGTAGTACTCTGCATATCGAGATCTCCTAATCATTTTTCTGCATCATCTATGGTTGTAATATTCCAAAGGGCAAACGGCTCCTGAACCTTTGGCAGCATTATACTAATTATATCTCGTACTATTTCATCTTCCAAAATAGGAATGGTCAAGTAACAAGTATTGGCTACTTCTTTTGGAATAAAAAAAAAAAACCTTTAAGTCCCAGGTTCCCATTCTTATTGTATAAGTGCCCCAGTACATAACTGGTGTTTGGTGATATATTGTATCTTAATAGACCACTATTGTTCCAAAAAGGCCTCCCTGGATTGCGCATAAGTTGTGCATTTAGTAATAATTCATTTCCTCCAGTCATGAGTGTTGCCATGAAAATGTTGAAAAAAGCAATCAGTCTTCTCTTTGTCTGTGTATCTTTGAAAAATTCTATATGTTTCCAAACTGTGTAAGAAAGCAACTGGATGGATTTGTCCATTATTGCTATAATTTTGTACAACAAATTTTACCGGTGTTGAAATAGCCAACTCACCTAATTCCGGATATTTGATGGCACTGATTCCCTCTCTAACCAAAGAATCTACTTGTTGTTTGCAATTAGTAATATCTCTTTGGACCTCCTGTATATATGCCCCCATGGTTTGAAACTGATGGGAGACTTGAACATTATGGGAATATAAAGTCTGTACATTTTGTTCCAGTCCAGAAAATTGTTTTATTATTACTATTATTATTGTTAATTCCTTTGTAACTGCTCCTATTGTATTAGTCATATGTTCTGTGGTTTTATCTAACTCATCTATTTTTGAAGCAGAGGCAATTGCTTTGCCATCCATATTATGATTCAATTGAACCAATGATTTTTAATGTTTACTACATTTTGTTCTAAAAGGTGTCTTGTCTCTTCTGTATCAGTTTTAGTTTCCTCTATTTGTTTTTGAATCTCTCAAAAATGAGTTTTAATCTTGTGACAGTGTGAGTCAACCTTATGTGTGATGGTTTATTCAAAATGAGCCATTTTGTTTTGAATTTCTTGTGTATTCTTTTTGCATTTTGTTTCGTATGCTTAAAGTATTTTTTTTTTTTTTTTTTCCAAAGAAGACATCTAATGTTCAAGATGTGTAGTTACCTCTGTGCAAGACTGTACTTGGGAAGTCAGGTAGGAATGTTTTGTACCCAAGTCTGTTTTAATGTCAGCCTAGATATCCGATAAGAAACTGTCAAATTGGGTGTTAATAGCTTCCAATTTGGAATCACGATTTTTAAATTAGGAATTTGTAGCTGCTGATTGTTGAATAAATATATTCATCAGTAGCTGTATGGGATCCCCAACTCCACCTGCAGGTCTAGTCGTTGAGTACTATAATATGGTGCCTGACTGGCTTTTGGGAGACAGTCTGTGTTTAATTCATTCAGGCTAAACCCCAGAAACTCATTGTTTGGTGATGACCCAGAGTGCACAATGCTTTCTGGCAAAGTATTATTTAATTCTGAATTTTCCATGTCATGTACATAAAATGCTTCTGCCTGCATTAATGTTTCATTGGATCTTTGGTCTATAATTGTTAATTGCTCAGAAGTGCTGTCTGTTTGTTCCATAAGTTGTTTGCCTATTGGTTGAATAACAGGTACATCACTGCAAGGCAGCAAAGGTGGTTGTGCCTCCACTGTGCTAGGCAATAGTGAAACTTCAACAGGGTGCATTGAATTATGTGTAGCATTTACTTCAGCCATGATTGTCCAGAGTTAGGAGTGATATTCATGATACACAAAATTATCAAATCAGAACCAGTATCAAGTTTGCCTAAAGCAAACTGAAAGGAAGTCTATAATATTGTAATTACACAGTTAACTAGTCATAAAGTTAAACATATCACTTAAAAGTGAAAACCTTTTTCTTTAGATATATTTCATAACCAAACAAAATCTAACTGCAGTGCTTAGTGTCAAAAAACACATTGAGAAAACTTGGAAGGAAGTAAACAAAACCACTTCCGATCATGTAAACAAAATGTGCAAATGAAATGATATTGCTTAGTAAGTTAGTTGTGAAGCACAAAAAGATAATCGTTCAAAGAAATAAAATTATTAAGCACGTATTTGTAAAAGACAATTTGTAAGCATAGCTAACAGTTTTTGTTTACAGAAATATACGATCTGCCAAACTTATGTTTGGTATTTTTGAGTACAAACATATAGACGGAATCTGTATACAGGGGCGGCCCTAGGGCGGTGAGAGCGGTGCGACCGCACCGGGCGCCGTCATATGGGGGGGCGCCGTCATATGGGGGGCGCCGAAAAGGCAGCGAGAGATCGTCTACGCAAAAAATTCAAAATAAATTCTATAATAATCCAGCTTGCTGTTCACATATATTTATTACTAAATTAATCATCAAGAAGAGTTTATAAACGTAAGAGCTTCCGTTTAATATATAGTCAGAATCAGCTCGATTTACTCCATTCGAGAAAACGACAAATCGTTTTTTCTTCTTCTTTCTTCTTCTTCATCTTCTTTTTTTTTTTAAAAAAAAAAAAAAAAACTAAACGAAGGTGAAACTGAGGAGGCTTTAAAATTGCTTGCAAAATTTCTTAGAGTTCAGATATCATCTGAATCGTCGTCATCAGAACTAGGTCAACACATGACGGAAGAAAACTTATTTTATAGAAGTTGTTCAAAAGAGGCTCATAATGATAAAGAGCAGCATGTACAAGAATATTTTGCTATGACCGCAACGTCGTCTGCACTTTAAAATACCAGACATACACCGTCGCAAATTATGATGATATTTCAAAATGGTTGCTCATTGACCCTGCAATCAGGGATGAAATAATTATTTAAGCCACGAAAAAATCCAAGAAAAAATCATGAATGTCATTTCTCAAAAATGCATTTTAAAGAGTAACACCAAAAGGAGAAACTTATAAAAGAAGATGGTTTGCTTACTGTAAATCTTCAGGTAAAGTAAATTGATTTTACTCTTGTTTATTCAACAGAAGGTCTCACTCTTATTTGGGAATAAAAGAATTTGATGACTGGAGCTTCTTATCAGAGCATCTCAAAACTCTCCAAACTTCCTCAAATCGCCAGCACACCACGCTGAGTTGAACAGAAGCGTTGATTAGACTGAATAACTTCAATATAATACTTGTAGATAAGCATTTGTAAATACAGATTGAAGACGAAAAATCATGGTAGGTTGCTATTCTCGAATGAATGATGTCCAAAATATTCTTTTTAACTTGCAATAATTCTTGTTGAGGAGAAATTTTGGATCTGAAACACTAAATACTACTGATAATGGTAACTAACTGGATATATTTCAACTGCTAGGAAAATATGACACTGTGATGATGGAGCATCTCCATCATATTGCTAATAAGGAGACTAATGTCTATTATTTTGGAAAATGTATTTAAAACTATTGAAGTTCTTATTAAAATGTTGACTATGGTTAAGTCATCTAAATACTTTTCCATCATACTGAATTGAACTCCTGTTGTCAGTCGCGTCGAACAATTACCTTTAACATTGCTTTTGTTGACACTAATGAAGACGAAGTCAAAGTGCGTGAGTGTTTCGTTGCTTTTAAGCTGGTAAGTGACTATTCGGGACTGGGAGCTGTACTCACTGGCCTATTTAGTGTATATTGATGATACTTTGCAAAATTTCGATTAGGATATGAACGATTTTTGAGGCCAAAGACATGACAATGGATCCAATATAATAGGAGGAAACAAAGGTGTCCAAAGCAGAATTCTGAACCAATATCTTCTCAAGCATTTATTAATCCATTAAGCTGTCATTAAATTTGGTAATAGCAGGTACCGACAAAACATCAATTAGATTGGTTTCTTTTTCGGATTTCTTTAAAGAACATTTGTTCGATTCTCTCAATCAACAAAGCGGTTGGAAGTAATATGCAAAAACTTAGAAGGACTATCGCCAAAAAATTTTGCGAAATTCATTTGGAGAATAGAGTTTCTTGCCTCGTTGCAGACCATTATCAGTTTATCACTATTCTTCAGTTCGTGATGCCCTTCTGGAAACGAATTAGTCACCTGCAGCAACAGAAGCCTTGTTCCTGAGCCATCTCATGGAGCAATTTGATTTTATAGTTACAATGGTGATTTGGTATTGATTCAAGTATTATTTATTGTAAGCAAGGCTATCCAGAATGAAAGGGGATTCATAAAACGCTCCACAATTGCTGTGAAAGATCTTGGAATTTGTGAGAAATTGCTTTTCATACCGGACACACAATTTTATTAAGTCAGATACAAAACGAAGAAGAGATTTTTTGAGTACGAGGCCGTAGATGAGATAGCAACAGATCTAGAAGAATTGTTTACAGTGAACGTGTTTTAGTATCTGATCGGCACAATTAAGAAGGAGTAGGTCACTCAGTTTTCACAACTCTTTAAATTTAATGATACACTGTAGTTCTTACACATTATCAAAACAATTCCTGAATTGTAATAATTGGAATAATCCTGTGTATATTTAGAAATTAGTTTAACGAATGGAGAAAAATGTGACATATCGGATTTTGAATTGACGTAAGAATTTTCTAACTGAAACTATTGTTGATGGGGCTTGAATCGGCAGAACCACTATAAGTTCAGCTTATGAAACAAAATGATTAGCAGGATATTACTATTAGTCCGCGAGTCACTAAAAGTAGGTGGCGAGGGGTGCATCGCACCATTCCTAATGTGTAACCATTTGAGCATAGGAAGGGATATATATATATTTTTTTTAATTTTTTTTTTAATATCTTTCATTCCCTCTGCTGAAGAACGTGAGTTCTTTTCAGCCAGGTGGGTTACATTTTATTTTTGTTTTCCTTTATTTGATACATTTCCTTACTACTAACTTTAAAACTAAAAACTTAAAATCTTAATTTGGGGCTGCAAGATTTTTAATTTTGGGGTGGGTCCATTGGACTTTACGTCCTTGTTTTTATTTTTTATCGTTTCATTTGATCATGGTAGAAATAAGTTGTGTTAACAGCTGCAATATCTTGGCCAGGGTCAGCTGGTCTTGGCTTCTGTCCCTGTCGTCAGGGAGTGGTTGGCTGGAACACCTTGCACAGCCGTTGTCTTGATCGTGGCATTGGCGTTGGATATCTTGGCGGCTTCTTTTCGACGTCGCTTCTTTCTGACTTGTCCTATCTGCTGGCCAGCGGTGTTTGTGTGCGTCGTGCGGGGCTGGCTGCCTGGGGCCTGCATGGCTCTGCTGATACAGTGTACTAGCTTTCGGCACGTGGACTGTCTTGGCGCTAGGGTGAGGCAGGTTTTTGGCAGTTGCTTTCCACAGATTACGCCTTACAGGACAGCCTTCGTATGAAGCTGCGTGCGTACCGCGGCAGTTTGCACATGCCCTGAGAGGAAATATACACGCTCACGGGCTATTTATAGGAGTCATCCCGGCATTCGCCCGGAGCGATCTGGGAAAACCATGGAAAACACATATCAGGATGGCGGAAATGATTGATCGAGAACTACTCCTGTCAGATTTTAAGTGTACTCCTTCCTATTCCATTCCCTAATCGCTCGTGGAAAATGACTACAGAAATAAATCTGTTCTGGCCCTGATTTCTCCTATCTTCTTTTCGCGGGCATTCCTAGATATGAATGTTGTTGGTAGTAATATTTGTTTGCTGTCATTCCGAAACAAGTCAGCCGTGAAATTTTCAATTAGCTTCTGTCGAGAGCAACGCATTCGGTGTTCCAGGTCTTCCCAACATAACTTCTTCAACATCGCACTAACGCTTTATTTCGATTTTTTAACGATATATTTCCGAATGTGTGGACAGCACTTCGAATTTTGCTAACGACACCTGTAACTGTCGCTAAAGGAGACCAAAGTTTCAATAAATTAAAATTTATTAAAACTTATTTACGGTAAACTCGGACTCTAGATAGACTTTTAGATCTTGCAATTTTAACCATAGAAAATGATATTTCCAAAGGGCAAAAACAAGGAAGTTGACAATTTAGGCCCTATAGTTATGATTTTATTTCCTCATTTGTTTGATTTGTTTGTTTTAGACATTTTTCTTAAGAAGTATGTAAATTTGACGTACACGTGACGGGCACGAGGTAAAATTGACGACTTTTTTTTTAGCTCTACAAACTGGCCGGCCGACAGTGAGCGGATTCTTGGCTTCGAGGCCTGGGGGCCCCTGCAGCCGGTGATCGGGGACCCCCATCAGCCGGCGGGCCCGGGTACATTTGACCCGCTTATTCCCCCCCCCCCCTAATGCCGGCCCTGTTGCTATCCTATACACTAATCTTTCTGAAGTTATTATTAATATATAAAGACTGTTTTCTGTCCTCGGCATTGCTTGATTGTAATTCACAACGCACTCATATACGAGTACGTATTTGAATCCCACGTAAGCTACTTTATCCTAAGCCATCCAGCGACGTGAAACAGTAACAAATACAGTATTAAAGAAAACAAACTTTTACGTTTATAATTTTAGTAGGATGTAAAAAATTAATGTTATCTTCAACCTGTCAAATGAACACCTTAAACACGAATAAGCGATTGCACATATGAGGCGCCACAGTGAGATCTCGCACCACCTGAAAAACTTGCTAGGGCCGCCTCTGTCTGTATAATCAATAAAAATTCAAAGATAGTCAAGTTAGCAGTTTTCAATGTGAGAAAATGTTAAAAAGATTTAAGTATTCAGCATTTACAATAAACACTTCATCTTAATTAACACATTAGTCGATTTATGGCAACATGGCAAATAGTAATGCACACTTATCGATAAAGATTTTCTTCTTCTGCTGGTTTGTATTGCTTCATGTCACTGTGGATTCAGCCCACAGTTTCCAGTGCAGTGTGCAGCAATGGCGTTTCACGCCTTGATGCTGTAAGCTGACATGTAGTCTCATTTAGTAGATTCTCACTAGATGGCGCCACAGGAGAATATAAAGATTTTGTTTTGCCAACCTGAAGAAATTAGATCTTTACATAGACATTAATCACTGTGCAATTACAGTCCTCACTAGGTTGCCATGCCACATCGAATATGACGTTTGTGATGTTATATAAATGGATCTTATAGACAGAATTAAGATTTTATCATTTGCAATTTATTTCCTTTATTTTCCTCTGACTAAAATCCTCTCATACCAATAATGACCATGTCTGTAACAATCCTCAATTAAGTTTGTTCTTAAATGTTTGCAGGTTCTTTTCTATTCAATATATATTAAATTGTCTTTCTGCAAATATTATGTTCGAACTTCTCACTGTGCAACTATTATTCTTTCCAAACTTAATCTGCTGCTAGATTAATCTGTCTTACTCGCCAACTCTACCAACAATTCTCCTCTGTTCTACTTTTTCCATAAACCCTATATTTTCAAACACATCGGAACAAACAATCAGTATTAGACCTGCTATTTTTTTAAAAAAATATTATTTCAAATCCCTTTATCAGTGTAAATATGTAATTTTATTAATTTTTTAATGTGCTGCTAAGTTACACCATGTAAGGGAAAAAATGGTTTCAAAGCAGCATTTCATGCATGGTTGGATATTCATAGAAGGAATAGGTACAGTACACGGTGGGCAAGAATTGACCATAACTATTAGCTGGCTTATTTTTCCTTGGGAAAGGGAGTGAAAATATTTTCTTTTGCTCGTTTGGGTGCCAGGGATTGGAATAAATTATGAAGAGTAATAATAAACAATTTGGGGTTTAAGGGTTTGGGAGAGACTATACTAGCCTTTTCCTACCAAATGTCAACCTCTCCTTCACATAGTGCACCCTGTTTGCACGGACGAGGCTCTGGTGACTGAATGATTCCCTGTATAAGGAGTCACCCACTGCTTGCCAACAGCTTACGAAAGGAGGGCGGAAGAGCAGGGAGTGGTCCAGCGCACCCTCTTGCCCTTGGGGTTGGAAACGGCACCTGAAGGCAGATGAATCAGAAATGATCAACGGCATGGGGATGCAGAAGGCAACGGGAAACCACTGCATTAAAGACCCAAAGAGTATCCCGAGGATGTATAATCCTCTCAAATTACATATATCATGATGGCTTCTTCCTGGGTAAAATATTCCGGAGGTAAAATAGTCCCCCAATTGGATCTCTGGGTGGGGACTGCTCAGGGAGGAGTCATCAGAATAGATGGAAACATTCTACGAGTCGGAGTGTGGAATGTTAGAAGTCTGAATAGGGTAGGTGGATTAGAAAACCTACAAATGGAGATGGAACGATTTAAGTTATATGTTGTTGGGATTAGTGAGATTAAATGGAAAGACGCACAGGATTTCTGGTCTGGGGAACAAAGGATTATTAGCACACAAGCTGTCAATGGAGTCACTGGTGTAGGATTTGTAATGAACAAGAAAGTAGGGAAGCGGGTGAGTTATTATGAACAGTTTGGTGACAGGATTATTTTGATGAGGTTAGAGACTAAGCCTATCCCAACCACATTAGTACAAGTGTATATTCCAACGTCACAGGAAGATGATGAATAAATAGAGAAAATATACGCTGAAATTGAAGAATTAATCCAATATGTGAAGGGGGAGGAAAATCTAATAATCATGGGTGACTGGAATGGGATAGTGGGAGAAGAAAAAAAGGGGAATACTGTAGGAAGTTTTGGTCTATGAGAAAGAAATAAGCGAGGAAGCAGGTTGTTAGAATTTTGTGAAAGATATAAGCTAGTAGTGGCGAACACACTGTTTAAGAACCATGCAAGATGGATATACACCTGGAAAAGTCCTGGGGATACAGGCAGATCCCAGCTAGATTATATCATGGTCAAACAACGATTCAGGAATCAAGTTCTAGACTGTAAGGCGTACCCAGGAGCAGACATAAGACTCTGACCATAATGTGATAGTGATCAAGTGCAGGATGAAATTCAAGCGAATAAGGAAGCAGCATAAGCAGAACAGACTGGAAGTGAATAAACTGAAACAATCTAATAGGAGGGGAAGAAAATTGCAATGATGGTAGATGTGGGGCTAAAAAATAGCTCTAATGGAGTTCAACTGAGGATGAATGGAATGGGTTGCGGAGAGAAATAATCAAAACTGGCAAAGAAACATTAGGCTTTAGGGAACAAGCCACCTGGAAACCTTGGACCACAGAAGAAACTTTGGGGTTGGATCAGAGAACAAGGAACAAAAATTCCCAGGATAAAGCAGGAAGAAAGGAATACAGACAATTTAGAAATAAAAAAAAACAGTAAAAAAAGCCTGCAAGAAAAAGTGAAAAAGTAGAAAAGGAAATGGTAAAATAGATGTGGCATATAGGAAGATAAACAGAATTTTGGAGAAATACAGAAAAGGTATAAACATTAAAACTCCAGATGGGAAACCTTTTAAGCACAGAAGGTAGAATAAACCAAAGGAAGATATATAGAGAGAAACAGTATGATGGTGTTGATTTGAACAACAGTGCACTGGAAAAAAAGATGATGTCAATTTTGATGATTTACACAATTTGATCGAGCTTTGAATTAAATGAAAACAAATAAGGCAGTTGGGATAGATTCCTGTAAATCTCCTGAAATCCCTAGGAGAGAAGGGAGTGAAAGATTATTGAAACTTATATCAAAAAATTATGAAACACAAGAGATTCAAACTGATTTTAATAAAAGTATTATTTTCGCACATTTAAAGAGAGCACAAGCTGATAATGTGAGAATTGCTGCACCATAAGTCTGAAATTCCAGGCTTCAAAATTACTGATCAGAATAATATATAAAAAAGATGGAAGTGGCAGTAGAAGAGAGAGTAGGTGAAGATCAGTTTGATTATAGGAAAAACTGTGGTAAAAGAGAAGTGATTCTGGTTTTAAGATTAATACTTTAAGGCAAATCAAGAAAAATAAAGATACTTTTATGGTAATTATTGATTTAGAAAAAACTTTCGATAATGTTAGGCAGGACAAGATGATAAAATTTTTGAAGAAGTCAGGTCTCAAATACAGAGAAAGAAGATGCTGCTGTGTTTGGGACAACTCTAACAGCACGCACCATGAAACAGGAGTTGAAATTATTTGAGTCATGGGTGATGGCATGGGCAGCAACTGGGTGCTTTTGGTTCTGTGTGAATATTGTCTGTCAGTTGGCCAATTATTCTTATGGAAAGTGAATTTGTAGTCAAACCTACATATGAACCAGGCGGTGGTTGCCTGTTAACTGGTAATATTACATGGTGAGGTTTTGCAGGTTGAGGTGTATTTATATGTACCATAGCATCCAGCAATTGCTTCAATAAAGAAACATAGTTTTGATCTGATATACATTGATATCAAGCAAAGAAGATCTAATTTACAACCTATAACTGTAAAGTATAAGCATTATCTAGAAACTAAAATAGGATGGCTCAATCTTACCTTGTTAGCAAAAATGAGGAAGGAGGATGTGTGGAGTCCTGATGCAGATGAAGCCCAGTCAAATTTTTAAATATTTGTCGGCAGTGCATACAGACATACGATGGGTAGGACACAGCTGTGAGATGTTCAAATACATGTTTTGTTAGAGAACTCCAAGATAAAAATAACTTTCCACAAATAGCACATACAACTTGAAATTCTCTCTCTTGCTTCAAAGTAATTTCACTGTTATGATTAGGTGTATGGGCACACAATGTTGACAGATCTGAGAAAATGAAACCACACTGTTCACAAATATACTGTGGAGTGTTTACAAGTGATTCATGGCAGAACACATGTCTACTAGCAAATCCCTTGTATTGTAAACCTGCAGACATTTAACACACACAAACTGCAGTGGCCTTGTAGCAGATGTGTTTTCTACCATACCAGTACCCTCTTGGTCATGACACTGGGCTAGGCTTTGATGAAATCTAATTGTTACCCTGCAAAGGAGAAAAAAAAATAGATCCTTTGCTAAGGATAGGCACTAAAAATTTATGGGTTAAGTTACATACAGGCACATGACGATACATTAAAAACCAATTACAGTTCCATATACCAGATAAATGTTAAACTGCTACACTTTATACAAATAAAACAGGAAAATGGTTTTTAGGATATATAATGACAGAGGAAAGGGAAAATGACTCATCACTCACCTAAGATGAAGGTGCAACAAATGAAAAACATATATGATGAACACAAACAAATACAATATTTCGGTTTTCATCTATTCATGTAATAGAAACAGAGTCAAGTAGTTCAGGAGAATGTGCACATGCCGAACTTTATCACATGCACTACATGAATTAGCGGTATGTCAGGAAAGACAGAGATGTTATATATATATCACAGGTGGTCATAAAAGTAATGATATAACAACAGGGTCAGGAATATTAAAATGAACAGTATATAAATAAATAACTTATATTAGTTAAATGATAGTACCAATAATAATGAGTGATGGATCAAATGATGGAATTTTATTGGTTGTTGATGCCAGGTGGGTGTCTGGTATCCAGGATATTTTATAGCTGCCACAAAATTCCATACAAAACTACCCCACCCCTACATCCTTGCTGTCTGTGGCAGACATGTCTGTTCTGATTCAGAATCTCTCTCCCCATACTAATAGAACCTATCCCAAGCCCTTATTTCCTGCTCTTACTCAGCAGATCTTGCACATAAACAAATCTCCCATGCAACCACGCAACCTCCCTGTAACCACTCCCGCCCGGCACCTCCAAAATCAAACCATAGCCATGACCTTGTGGCCCAGTTCTTGCCTGGCCTCGAATCTGTCAATCAAATCTTACAACAGGGGCATGACTTCCTTCTCTCCTTTCCAGAAATGTGTACTCATTTACCAAACATTTTACCAACTATCCCCCATACATGTTTCAGCAAACCACCTAACCTCAAAAACATTTTGGTTCACAAATACCCACCAGACTCCAAAAGTACAGTATGGTTCTTCGCTGTACAATAGACCTGCCTGCAAAACTTGCAACATGCATCCTCCCACTACAACATATTCCAACCTTGCCACAGGGGCACCTTCCCCCTCATTAGACATGCCACATGCTCCACAACAGATATAATATACCAGCTAAACCTGCTGCAACTGCACTATTTCCTATGTAGGCCTCACTACACAGCAACTCTTAGTCAGAATGAATGGCCATAGACAAACAGTACACTCCAGCAACTTATACCTCCCAATACCAGAACATGTCAACTATCACAATTCTAAAAATCTCAATGACTGTTTCACCATGAGAGCTATCAGACGTTTCCCTGAAACCACCACTGGTACAGAACTTTTAAGATGGGAAAATATCCTGGATACCAGACACCTAACTGACCACAACCACTGAGAAAATTTTTGCCTTATGACCCATCACACATTATTATTAGTATTATCATTTAACTAGTTACAAATTTCATCCAAAACAAATTTATTTATTTATATACTGTTTGTTTTAATATTTCAGACCCTTTTGTTATTTTATTAATTTTATCACCACTTGCAATATATATATATATATATATATGGGACATTACACATATATATATTTCATTTAACTAGTTACAAATTTCATCCAAAACAAATTTATTTATTTATATACTGTTTGTTTTAATATTTCAGACCCTTTTGTTATTTTATTAATTTTATCACCACTTGCAATATATATATATATGCTGAAGTTTGTAACATAACATATGGAATTAGTTGATATGTCAGAAAGACTGAGATGGTTATATATATATATATATATATTATATATATATATATAACATCTCAGTCTTTCCTGACATATCAATAATTCAATGTTATGTTACAAACTTCAGCATGTACACACCTCCCTAACCAAATGATTCAGTTCCTATGACATGAATAAAGTGGAAACCGAAGAATTGTATATGTTTGTGTTCGTCATATCTGTTTTTCACTCGTTTTGACCAACTTTGGTGAGTGATGGGTCATTTTCCCTTTCTTTTGACATTTACATACACGTTATACTAAGATAAATTCGTTACGTATTGTATCTTACTAAATAAGTATGTCTCTGAAATGTTTGAATTCTAACACACTTAACCAGATACTTTATTTTACAAAAAAAATATTACGAATTCCCAATTTTAACTTGATGAAAGTCTCAGCAATCAAAGATAAGGATGTCTCTATTCTAACATTTTAATACAACCATGACTCTTAATATTAAAAGTGGTTACAGGTGTAGAGAACAGTAAATGGAGCTAAATAACAAACTAATAACTGTATGGTCTTATACTCCTATGGTAAAAGTGATCATATATGTCTCAAATACACTTATGAACATCTGTAATGATGCCTAATATAATAAGCACAGAAAGGCTTGCAACCATCAGTAGCTATATATTCCAACAATGTATCACAGGTTATACCACCACATCCCACAGGGGTATCATGTAAAAATAGATCTTTTCAACCAAAATGCTTATAAGAACTGGTTAATGTGTTTATCAAATTTTGTTGTCCCCAGTTATACAACTCTTGAGTGAATGCCAGGAACAAAAACTGTATCAAGAAGACAATTTTAAGGAAAAGCAGGTATGCAAATCTTAGCAGCCAGTGTGCTTAATAAAATATTATTTGAAAGATACAACAGAT
Source organism: Vandiemenella viatica (assembly GCA_031002005.1). Classification (NCBI taxonomy): domain Eukaryota; kingdom Metazoa; phylum Arthropoda; class Insecta; order Orthoptera; family Morabidae; genus Vandiemenella; species Vandiemenella viatica. The sequence goes on from JARYHS010013630.1 coordinate 384,817,250, forward strand.
AACCTCTTAAAAAAAACATTTAAAATACAGGGCGCAAATAAAAATGTAGCCCAATCAACATAAAACTTAAGGGAAATGTCAAAAAGGAGTGTATAATTCAGTGTATGGAAACAAACAAAAACATTACTGTGGATGTCTCAGGAGGAACTGGATAATCTATCATGGCTTCCATTTTTGTGCAGATGAGAGACAGCTTATGAAGAATTTATTTAAGTTTTCAGGGAGTTCTACAGATACAGAAATATTACCATCACTAAGACCCTAAAAAAGAATAAACACAAAACTACACTTGTGGTACAGTATTCTGGAACGTAAAAATGCTTGAAACAATTACAGAATTGTTGAGTTAATTGGATTTCATTGACAATTTTTTGTAACCAGTGAAATGAAATTTTAAACAAGAAGCTGATAACACAGTATTCATCTATTTCAACCAGTGGTTCAATAGTGTGAAACTGGGTTTAGATCTACAATAGATAAGAAACACCTTATAAAAACAAGGGGTCACACAATTTGTACAAGCCCTAGGTGCAGGTAACTAGAACCCAAGTTAAATAAATATTAAAAATTTTGAAACATATCAGGAGAAGAACATGTGATGGGCAAAGTCTAGCATGTTATATCTTGATAACATTCAGCCCAACTGCTACGTTTAATTACATGCATAATATGAATATTATAAGGTTTCTAACGATATATATTTCTTCTTAAACAATAAAACAGAGTAAAAATTAAGACAGAGTTTAATTTTTAATATAATTATATGCCATACCCTAAAGTTGATCCATCAGCACCATAAATAGCAGTGTCTGCCACCGCCGAGTCTATTAGCTGTGTGATGCCCGCAGTCAGGTGCGGTGGTGTCCTGCTGTCCTCGGGGTCCTCCCGGGCCCCGGACCTCGACAGCTCTCTGACCACGTCACCCCCACCACTGGCTCCACATGCCGCTGCCTGGTGTTGTGCAGTACTCGAGTCACTGTCTCTCACCGCCTCCAGCCGCTGTCTCACAGACGAGTTCCTTTCTCCCACAGTAGTGTCTGCTATGGCCGAGTCCAGTGGCTGTGCAACACCCCCGTGACCCACATCAACTCCACCACTGGCTCCACGTGATGCTGTCTTGTACTGCACAGCACAAACGTCACTGTTTCTCACTGCCTCTAGCAGTGGTCTCACAGACTTGTTTTCTCCTCCTGTAGTGGTGTCTGCCACTGCCAATACCAGTACTTGTGCGACTGACATGTCGCCTGCTGCCGACAGCAGCTGGAGTGGTGTCCTGCCAGCCTTGTCCTTGCGGTCCACCTGGGCCCCGAACCTCAAGAGCTCTCTCGCCACGCCGGACCCGCCAATGCCTCCACACGCCGCCGCCTCGTGCAGTGCAGTCCACCCGTTCGTTCTCTCTCGCCGCCTCCAGGTCTGCCCCCGCATCCAGCAGTATCCGCACGGCGGCGGCCTGGCCGTGCCTCGAGGCCACGTGCAGGGGTGTCGACGAAGAACTGTCGACAGCGAGTGTAGCCAGACCCGGGCGGTGCTGCAGTGCCATCCGCAGCAGGTGCAGGTGTCCCGCCCGACACAGCGCACTCATGAGATGTGGAGCTTTCTCTGGAGAGTCCAGCTGGCGGTTTATAACCTCTAGCTCACTGCAGCTGATGTCACCAGCCTCCAGGAGAGTCTCAAGGAACTGAGGAAACTGCAAAATTGGTCTGGAAAGCACTTCCTCTTTACACAAAGTGCTCAACAGCAGTCCTGCTGTCTCTTCCATTGGAGACCTGGACAAAATAAAAACATGTAATGTATATCACACTTTAAAAAAATAAATATCATCACTGCCCAAAGCATAAATTCGTTTATCCTGCAGCTCCAAACCCTTAAAATTTAGGCTTATGTTAGCTTACTAGTGTTGGACTTGTACACAGATCATTTTATTTCTCTACTGTGAGCAGTAATATCCCTAATGTTGCTGTAAAATTATCAATTTCATATGGTGCAAGTGTCAGTAATTTATATGTAGTGCGACTATTGTCCTACTTTATCAGTTGATAATTTTCTTAAACTAGCTTTGCCTGGCATGCATTACAACACCTCTTTTTCTGATAATAAATCTCGTGCCATAGAAATGGGTTTTCACCATAAGCCAACTTACATCTTATAACAAATATGATTACAAATGGTTATAAAATGTAATTAAGTGTGTCATATTAATTACCAAGTAATAATTATGCCTTTCCTGATGGCATATTCTTACAACGTACCAGCATGTGATAGGCAATAGAGGTAAAATAATTTCCTAAATGCCATATTACACACTTGTGTGTGATGTATAAAAATTAGTAATAATTAAAAAAATTGGCAAAAAGCATTATTTTTATATGATACATTATTACTAACAAATATTATTATCAAAATCTTGAGCATGGCAGCATCAACAGCAACGGTATTTCTTCAATTGTAAAATGAAACACAGCAAACCTGTTGCAATATTCATTGAATTTATTGTTTACCGGTTTTGACCCGCCTTAAGGGAGTCTTCTTCAGAACCTGTGGATGTTGTACATTAATAGTGCCTCTGGTGTTAAGCTTGGAGTTATATACCAGGGCTATCCAGAAAGTAAGAGACGTTTTGCAACAAAAAATAAACAAAGTGAAATTTTTTTATTTTTACTATACACATTTTAGAGGTAAACTCTTAGGCTATTTTTCTATATAATCGCCATTTAAATTAAGGCATTTATCATCACGTGGTACAAGCTTTTCAATACCCTCTCTATAGAAATCTGCCGCCTGCGAGCTCAACCACTGGTGTACACCGGCATGCAGTTCAGTGTCAGTGTCAAAGCGTTGCGTAGCGAGCCACGTCTTCATCGCTGGGATCAGGTGGTAGTCGCTCGGCGCCAAATCTGGGCTGTACAGCGGATGATTGAAAACTTCCCATCCAAAACCATCCAAGAGCTCTTGGGTACAGATGGCTGCGTGTGGAGCAGCGTTGTCGTGGAGAAACAAAACTTTCTCACTGAGTTTTCCCCAACGCTTATTTTGTATCGCGCGTCTTAATTGTCTGAGTGTTTCGCAATACCTCTCTGAGTTGATTGTATGACCACGTTCAAGAAAATCAACGAGAATCACTCCATGAGCGTCCCAAAACACAGTAGCCATGATGTTTCCTCTTGACAGCGTTTGCAGACACTTCCTCGGTTTCTCGTGTGAATGCGAGTGTCCCCATTCCATCGACTGCCGTTTTGTTTCACAGGTGACGTGCTTTACCCAAGTCTCGTCACCAGCTACGATAGATCGATAACTTGGTTTCCACTTTTGTCGCAGTCTTCCAGAAATGTCAGTGCTGCAGCAAGTCTCTGTTTTTTTGTGGTATTCCGTTAGGATTTTCGGAACCCACCTGGCACAAAATTTGTGGTAACCAAGTTTACCAACCACAATTTCTTGAACTAAACTCCGTGAAATTTGGGGGAAATGTTCTGAGAGTTCCGTAATCAGTGAAACGGCGATTTTCGCGGATTTTTTCGTTGATTTTCGCCACCAATTCATCACTCATGAGACTAGGCCTGCCACTGTGATCCTCGTCGTGAACATTGGTTCGGCCATTTTTGAAATCAATGCACCACTGCCTCACTCGGCTTTCACTCTTTATTCCTTGGCCGTAAACATCACAAATCTGGCGATAAATTTCAATTGGTTTGTGATCTTTTTCCAACAAAAACCTTATCACAGCTTGCACTTAACAACTGGCGGGATTTTCAATTGCAGCGCTCATTTTAAAACTCCACTGTATACAAAGTACGACAGGCACGATGCACAAACTACCACGGCTGGTTGCGTACTGAGTGTAGGGACACTCTGACGTCAAGATGGCGGGGCTAGCACCAGATCAAAACGTCTGTTACTTTCTGGATAGCCCTCGTACATGAAAGTTTGTGCATACTCACTTGTTAAAAAATATTACATAAATCTAAAAACTCTTCTCAATATAATAGTACATTTTGTACTAAAGTCACACATTAAAATACATTTTATAGCTATCCATCCGGCAGCCAATGTGTATCACAGAGCCAGCGTCACATCTAACATGGGCAGCAGCTTACTGCCGACTAGTTTGTACGTTGTGGCGGTAAATAGGTTAATGGCAGATGTTTGACATGCACAAAAATAGAATTTTGAGGAGATAATACATAAAGATAATAATCTACTTATTGATCAGATCCACCTTGCTAACAGGAAATTTTTTGAGAGCCTCTCACCCATAATCATAACTCAATAATATGACACATTGGACAACAATTGGTCTCCTCAAAATTCTATTTTTGTGCATATCAAACATTTGTATAATTAGACGCTGTTCAATTTTATAACATCTGTTTCATCCATACGTGGGTCGCAGGTGGTGCCATCTGCCATTAAACTAGTTACCGCCACACACAATGTACAAGCTAGTCGGCAGTAAGCTGCTTCCCAGGTTAGACGTGACGCTGGCTCTGTGATACACGTTGGCTGCCGGATGGATAGCTATAAAATGTATTTTAATGTGTGACTTTAGTACAAAATGTACTATTTTATTGAGAAGAGTTTTTAGATTTATGTAATATTTTTAACAAGTGAGTATGCACAAACTTTCATGTATATAACTCCAAGCTTAACATCAGAGGCACTAATAATGTACAATATCCACAGGTTCTGAAGAAGACTCCGTTAAGGCGGGTCAAAACTGGTAAACAATAAATTCAATGAATATTGCAATAGGTTGGCTGTGTTTCATTTTACAAATATTATTATAAATTGGTTACAGTCATATTATTACTGCAAACAGTATTTGCAACTAATACTCTGATTTAGTGAAAGAAAATTGTTCCATTGTTGTGGGGACAGTTTTTGAAATTATATTTCTAATCATAAGGAAATTATGCTGAAGATATATCCTCTCTTGTATGTCTAGCAAATCTTCCTCTTTAGAATTCAAGATATCATGGGCATTGGGCACGTTGGGGAGGAATTAATTCTTCATCACTGTCATAACAAATATCGCTTTAGTACTAATCTGAACAAATAAATTTCTAATTTCACCATCTGTCAGAGGCTTATTAGATAGCATAAGTCATCTTTTGGGGCAAAAGGCCCTGCAAAACTATCATCACTACAACTTATATTTCAACATTTTTTTAAACTAATAAAGCTATACATATGAAATAACTTGCCATTATAACTTGTTGATAACTTTTACTATATGCGAATACCAGCAGAGACACTGCCAACTGAAGGAAAGAGCAAAGGATACTGAGACATAACTCCACACAACACACTAGTGCATGATTAGCACTTTAGCGTTGACATCTCACCATGTGATGGCGTGTGATTAGCAGTGCAACATGTTAAGTGGATACACATATAGACAAAGAAAAAATAAATGAGTGACAGTGATTTTTATAAATTAAATTAATATTGAAAAAGTTTAATCTATTGCTTTGGTATATACAATACTTTTAGTCCTTAAAACAAGCCCATTGATTACATACAGCTGTAATAGTACTTAGCAAAACAAGAGCAATGTGGTAGCTCAATGATTAAATCTCTTTACTTCAAATATTTTTTTGGTCTGGTGTAAGGTTCAAATTCAGGTGGAAGCAGAAAATTTTAAGAGTTGTATTTGATCAATTATTTATTACGGTCTACAGTGTTCCTTAGATGCTGGATATAAAAGTTCTAATATTTTATCCCATTTGATTGGATTTAATAAAAAATTTCCATCAGCATCCACATTGGCAGATTTTCCTATCAATACAAAAACCGGAAAAGTTGCTTTCATAAATTAGTATTGATAGGGGAGTAGGGCAATAGTGTGTGCAGTTTGTTTAAACTAAATAAAACACCATTTTTCATTATTTTGAAACATCTGTATGCAGGATCAAATAAAAACTATAGATTTTTAAATTTTTAAGTTCGAGTTTCTTGGTTGTCAACTATTCAGTCAAAATTAGTCCAACACCATTTGACAGGAAATGTTTTGGGCTCTCAGAATATCACAGATATCCCTATCCAGTTTGGTTACAATCCCTACTACTTTCGAGATATTTGAGAGCAAATTTTGCTTAAGGGAGATTGGTGGGTTTTTGTAAACCAAAGAAATGTAGGAAATATTTTTCTCATCATTTTAAAGTAAACATATGTCAAGTTACATCAAAATCGGACATAAACAATGAATTTTTATAAAGAACATTTACAAAAATTAAGGGGAGTAAAGGATAAGAAGGGTTTCATTTGGCAAACTAAATATTGACAGTATTTTTCTCTTTGTTTTAAAAATTTAAAAAAAAAAAATAATTTAGTCCCCAACCCAGATGGGGCAAACTAAGCCATTGATAATATACAACTAAAAAATTTCTGTTTCCATTGGAATTGGCACCTTTCACCAGACCAAGATACTTTTGAATGTAAGAGCCTTAACCATTATGCTACCAAACCACTATGTTTTTTTTTTTTAACTACTGATGAGCTAAATACTATACAATCAGATAAAACTCTGAGTGTTGGAAAAAACTGAGGGCAGGCATAAAGGAGGAGAGGGAAACCAACCATAGATACTATTTTCCTGTTTGCTTTATAGTAAAGAAACTAACTTATTCCACAACCTGAAGGTTGGTTGAATCCTCCCAAAGGAGGTGCACTAACCCATTGTGTCAAACATAGGACAGCCAGTTCCTTTCCTCCGGGGCCTACAGTTTAATGGAACCTGAATCACAGAATATCTGAGAGTAGCTCAGAATATCAAATGCAACTCCTAAAAATTCCTGCTTCCCCGTGAATTTAAAACCGTGGTCTAAGACAGAAACTTCCATAAATACTCCCATTAACTAATCACTTACAGACCATTTTGTTTTGAAGCATATGTGTGGTAAGTACTATCAAAGTTGGATTAAAAACTGTGGGTTTGTATGGACAATGTTGGCATAAATTACGATGAGGAAGAGGGGTAAGGAAAAGAGTGGTTTCACTTTGCAAACTAAATGTAGACAATATTTTCCTGTTTATTAAAAAAACATTAAAAATTCTAATTTAGTTCACATCCTGAAGGTTGGCTGAATTATCCTGAAGGTGTACTAAGCTATTGTGTCACAGATAGGATGGCAACATCTTTTCCTCTGGGCCTACAATACAATATGGAATCGAAAGCAACAATCGGACACAACTCATGGGATCAAATACCACGTTTAAAAGTTTTAACTTCCACTGTGATCTAAACGTGGGAGTTTTTGAAAAGCCTATTAACCAGTGAGCTTCCAGACCACACTTTATTTATTATTATTATATATGAAGTAGAATCCCAACCACAGAACGTGACAATGTAACTCATATGTTAATATCTAGCACATAAAAATTCCTGCTCCCACTGGGATTTGAACCCAGGACCATAGACAGAAACGTTTGGGAAGCTAATGCTTTGATAATTTTTTTTTAACTGCTTTACGTCTCTTTTTAACATCGAGGTCTTCAGAGACGGGAAAGGATGGGGGCAAGGATGGGGGTAAGGAATGGGAAGGAATTCGGCCATTGGCTTTTTGAGGGAAGCATCCCGGCATTTGCCTGGAGTGATTTGGGGAAACCATGGAAAACCCAAATCTGGATGCCCGGACGGGGATTCGAACCGCCGTCCTCCAGAATGCGAGGCGAGAACGTTAACCGTTACACCGCCCTGCTCGGTTGCTTTGATAACTGAGATACCAGACCAATCTATACTAAAGCTCAGGTGTGTTCAGTACTATCAAAATTGGATAAAAGCTATGGGTTTGTGTGAACAATATTGGCATAAAGTATAGGTGTGTAAAGGAGGAGAGAGGTTAGGACTTGTAAACAAAACACATACAGTATTTTTCTGTTTGTTTTAAAGTACACATATGCAGTTTTTCATCAAAATATGATAAAATCTATGTATTTGTATGAAGAAATATTGTCAAAAAAATTTGGGAGTGGATGTAAAGGTGTAGAGGGGTGGGGTTTTGCAGACACAAGTGGACAGTACTTTCTATTTAAGTGGAATCATATTAGGCGATCAAACTGCTCATGGTTTTAAGGCAGTTTTCTATAGTCATTTGGCCTTGTCAGCTTGCATTCAGATACACAAACTCTAGCTTTAAAAAGCTTACAAATTTCTGAGATATATATTAACGTCATCCCTCAGTTTAGATCATCTTTAACAAACTTTGTATAGTTAGGCCATAAGGACCAAGCAAATATCAACAGTAATATCAAATCAGAATGTGACGAAGATCATGTGCTGTAAAATTTATTAAGGAATAACATCGGTTCTAACATGTGTCAAACTATTTATTTACCTCAACAACTAAAAAATTGAAATTAAAGGATTTTACCTGATGTAAAGCCACTTACATATGTAATGAAGTGTAACCCACTTTCGTTTATAATTTGCTTGGCTTATACAAGTATTTAGCAGAAACTAACATTGTCCTGACCAATGCAATGAATGTATTGTAAATATTTAATATATTTAAAAAACTTCACATGTAACTTCAACAAGTGAAGAGGGAGGGATATTAAAAAAACAACTATAGACAATTGCAAAACAGTATCTAAGCAACATACAGCTATCGGAAAAGCATTAATAAATACACACAAAACAACAGGATAGAAATCAGCTTACATCACAAATACAAAAAAAATTAATGTGTTCGCTGATAATAGGAAGAATGCCTTTGTTTACTAAATCACAATGTAAAGAGTTTCACATCGATGCATTGTAGTGGTCAACTACTGTTAAAAGCACAAACAACTTCAACAAACTTAAAATTCTTGAAAATTACTTTCAGGGTTTCTGTACAGAAATTTGCTCGTATCTTTCTAGTGATGAAAGAGGATATATTAAACTTTTGTGGAATATTTAACTCAAACGTATGCATGCATAATTACCACTTATGTTACACTTGTGAAAATGGAAATTGATTTAATTTACGATTGTATAATGCCAATCCCATAACAAATACACATTTTTCCGAGTAATGGTTGAGGGCATCAACGAACTTTTCATTCTCCGAATTGTAAAAAGGAACGCAGGAACAGCTCGATTCCACAAACACCATAAAGACAGCAACGTACCTCCTGGTTGATGAATTCCACGTTTATTGCTTCCACACTACTGCAGTCTCTCGTGTTTCCAACGCGATATTGCAATACTACAGCAAACACACGCCTTAAGCCACGAAGCAGCTGACGACAAACAGGACAATCGCAAAGATACTGACCGCAGAAAGATAACATACATCTCCTGGTTTACTGTACGATTTACGTTACGCAATACAAGGGGTAATTATTTCCAACTTTTCCTTCTATCTCCAAATTTCACAGACACATTAAAAAAATAATTAATAAAAATAAATTACCATCACACCAGTAAGGAACTAACGGCGAAATTGCTGCAAATATTTCGAATAAACAAAATATTTAATATGAAACTGTAAAATTTGTAGCTGTAGTTATAGACATAATTTAAATTGGGGCTAGATTCTACCAATTTACTTAAGCGACTGAGTGCAGCCACAGTTGTAACTCGTTCAATATTAGCAATAGTTGCCCTCAGTGTGACGAAATTGGTTCATTTTGCTTATTTCAATCCCTAACGCCAACTGCAATAGTCTTCTGGGAAATCCAACTCGAAGGGTTGAAAGATTCAGTACTCATTAATGAACAATAGATTTTATGAATGGATTACCAGTAAAATTTCTTGTTCAATTTAGGAACTTTAAGATCTGTAGCAGGGTATGGACATTAATTATCAAATTATGTCCTGTTTTTAATGATAGAGCTCTTGGGAGAAATTAAATTCATTACTCAGATTTCATGAGGATGAGAATGGAATGGTCATTATTGGTGGGGATTTAAATTTATCAGGTGTAAACTGGGTAGGAAATAAGATTAATAACACAAGGGAATGGAGATTTGCAAATATATTAATAAGGGAAGGAAGATTTACACAAGTGGTAGAGCAAAACACGAGAGGACAAAATATTTTATATGTAATCATAAAAAAACCGATGTTAACCTTGTGAGGTGTCAAGTAACCGAAGAAATAAGTTGTCATCAAGCAGTTCTGATAGATATTAGAGGATTCAGTGAACCAGCAGCCAAAAATTGAAGGGGGAAATAGGCACAATTATAAAAAGGCACAGATTTCGAATTTGAGGAGATATTTCAGAGAGCGTCTCAGCAAATGGAAGAAAGGCACAAGTACAGTAGAAACAAGGTGGGAAGAGTTCAAAGAGATAATAAGAAAGGGGGAAAAATTTATTCCAAACAGGGTCGCCGTAAGCGGGCGTGTAAGGAGTGCACCGCACGCGGGCGGCACGTCGCGGGGGGCAGTAAATCAAGTGATAGACAGCCGCCGCCCGGCAATAGTCGCCATTCTATTGTCATCGCGACGAAATTTGCAGCGTATTGTTTAGAGAGCGACCTTTTTTTTTAGTTCAACTGTTGCTTCGGGCGGCCGGCGAGGCAACAATGGGGGCGGCAAATAATGTTTGAAGGGGTGGCAATCTCTTTTGACCCGTTTCGGAAAATTCCTAGATCCACCACTAGCTGTAGTTAGACAGGGGGCGGCATAATCGGTTTGGCACTCGGGCTCTCAAACAGCTAGCGGCGGGCCTGATTCCAAAGCAGAACATAAAGAGAAGTAGAGAACCCATATACTAAAATAGGTAAGTGAGGAGGTTAAAGAGGTTGGAAAGAGAGAACATAAAAGAGTTAAGAGACAGCATCGTAGAATAGAAGATTTAAAATACCTGTATATGTATATACATATACAAAAGCGACTGACTGCAGCCAAACTGATAGTGTAGCCCTAGATCTGACAAAGGCTTTTGTCACAGTCAGCCATAAAATGGTATTAAATAAGGTAAAAAACCATTGTAGTGGAAGAAAAAGTGATTTGCTGGGTAGAAATTTTTTTAAAAGGCAGACAACAGAAAGTTAGGGAAGTAAAAATGGGAGTGCCACAGGGTAGCGTATTGGGACCATTGCTATTCATTATTCTAATGATTAATTGTGTTGATTGTTTACTATTAGAAATTAGATTGTTTGCAGGTAACATAATTCTATATAAAAGGATCAAAACGGTAGAGGACTTAAACAGTTGTAAGGTGATTTGGACATGATATCTAGTTGGGTTGGTAAACATGAAATGTAGATAAATGAAATGAATAGTCAGCTTATTAAACACACAAATAAAAAACTAATGTTTGATTATGATTATAAGGTGGGGTAAGCATTGTTTGCTGAAGACTTGAAATGTAAATGTCTTGGCATTACATTTGATAACAAACTTAACTGGGCAGGACACATTGGACAAGTAGGGAAGGGCGGGAAGTGTTCGGATAGTTCTTTTAATTGCGTATTGTAGCTTTAATTTAAAATTAATATTTCGAAATGTTAATTGTTTTGAATCTATAGGGATTAAGATTTCTTAATTTCAATAGACTATGACGAAAATGGTTTTAGTTTTTACATATATAGTTTTTTTTTTTTTTAAACTTGAAAATTGTCGGAAGTCTCCCACTATGTGAGAGACAATGCAATGGACAGATTAAGGGACACACTAATACAAGATTAAAAAATTGCATTTATTAATAAAAATCACAAAATAAGCATCACAAACTTAAAAAATACTTTGTAGTGTCTTTATTTTTAGAAGGAAATGATATTACTAGTACCAAAAAATCACTCAGTTCCATATTTTTTTACCTACCACTAGTGTCCGTTTGAGCAGAGGGAACATTAAACATCACGTCATATGGCAAGAAGAATCATCTCTCTTCATCAGACAAAGTAAATGTGTATGACAAGTTCTTTCTTTTTAGAAACCTTACTATGTAACCTCCCGTGTCTTCTTCTTCAATTCTTGCTAGGTATCGTCATCCACTTGACCTTGACTTCCCATGAATGTTAACAACTGCGTAGGAACCAACAGGAAGACTAGTATTATCTGGGTCAAAAGAAATTCCAATATTTGAAAGAACACTGATTCACTTTCAGACAAAGAGTTGCTTGTTTGATTCGCATTCATGTGACCATGACTGTGGATGCTGAGAGATGAGCTGTAGCTTCTTTTCTGGGCGAAGTTTCAAACAGTTTTGAATAGGCTTAGCTTCTCTTCCGGAAATCTATTTACACTTTTCTTTCGTGGCAGCAGTTTTAATTTTGCGGGGTGTCTATGGCAATCGTGCAACGTTCTCTCTTATGACCTTGGTTTGCGACTTTTCTTTCTTTAACCTTTGGAAAAGGTTGAATATTTTTCGGTGATATAATGCTAGTTGAGGGAGACAAGTTGCAGATCAAGTTCGAGGAGGAGTGCAAGGATCTGCACGTTGAGGGTGTTGCAAAATCCAACTTTTCATTTTTGTGGCAACCATCCTTCAACCGCCTCATCAGATGGATTTGTTTCAATTATTAGTGGTCTCTCAGTAACATAAGCCCCCAGGAACTCTTGCTGGTGAAGTTCCCCGTTAGAATGGCACAATGCCAGTGGATTCAAATCCTTTCTTGATGTTTGACGAATTAGCATACTTGTCCCAGGCTGAATAGCATATGGAGGGAAAATAATAAATGCTGAGGGGTTGCCCAGGATGATTTATCATCCATGAGTCATATCCTTGCCTTGAATGACCTATAAATCCAAGTTTCCAGAGGTTGAAACTTATTTGTGCTACAGGGAGGAAAAGTAAGGACAAAAATGCCATTACTTTACAATAATCAAGATATTCAATAGACAGGTGGGTTTCCAGATTGTCCATCAATAACAATATCTTATTATCAATAGAATATTTACTATATTTTGGCTAACTTGGCATTGGCCTTTCTGTGAAAAAATTTAGGCACTCGAGGAACGGTCATAACGCGCAGATTATAAATTTCATGAGGCTCAAAAGCATAACGTTTCAAGATCTCTTCGAACTTTTCCTGAAAAACTATTAAGTTATTTTCGTTAAAGCTAGTAATTCTTGCTAATCTTTTTGGTTCAGGTGTCCTGTTGAAGGACGCCGATGAATTACCAATCCCGAGATAACAATTTTCTCGTACAGCCAAGTTATTTTTTACCCCATATTCATATGCCAGGCGTTTTGCACAGGATGGTGTCAGTCCATGAAACATTTTGTTGCTTTTAAGAAGATAATCTGACAATTCTTCCTCCATGCAAGGTGTCAAATTTTGACTTTTTTTTATTCTGGGGAATAGTTAACATTTTCTGGATTCTTCTTTGTTCTTTTTATACAGTCAAGAAGTGTTGATATCTTAAGCTGGTATTTACAAGCAGTTTCTCTAATCGATGTTCACCTTTCTAGGACTACCTGTCTTTTCCATTGTGGCAGCACAAAAGTTCTTATCCATCCTCTTTCAGTAATACCTCACCATTCTCTAAAACCAAACTCAAATAACATAAATGGGGAGAGATTAGATAGAATGAAAAAACTTCAGATTTAATGGGGAGACTTCGGACATACTGTCCGATCTCTCCCATACATCCATCATAAGAAAAACTTACATTTTAATGTGACTAATAGGGACAGTAGTGGAATCAGTTCTGTTTTATTAAGTTCATTACCTAACTTAGTTTCCACTAAAAATATTTGCTCATTGCCATCCGAATACTCTCCAAATCCATACCTTCCGAATGAAGCACCGAAACTTACATAAGAATACACAAAATCAGGAAAATGGTCGTGATAAGAATGCGGATTGTCACAGCCTGACTGTTGGCGTTGGCTATTAAAAGTAACTTATGACTCACCAGAACAAGCAGCAGGGTTGCCAAGTATCTTTCTCCTTGTATGAATTAGCAATGTCCAGAGTCTCCCACTGTCCGAACCCACCCCGCTCTCCCAATATGATGTAATGACATGTATCGCAAACACACACCAAAAAATTGAATGAATTTTTAAAGCATCGTGATTTCTAAACAAAAACACAAAAATAAAAATGGAAAACTTAGTTATAAAAAATAACACACAAGTCAACAAATTTGACAACTCAGCAAAGAAAATAAAGACGGCCAAGCTCAATATAGTGGCCTTACACACAGAAAATTTTAAACATTAAAATTAAAGAGAACTAAAATAAAATAATCACTCTACAGTTGCTAAAAAAAATTCAGATAACAATTACTTCATACTTCAGATTGGTTTAGTTGGAGTATTTACTCGTTTAGCAGTTTTTACAATAGGCCCTACACATAGTTTTCCACTTTAACATTGTCTATCATAGATTCTCTGAGTGCAGTTTCACCACTTATGAACATTTCAATCAACAAATTTTGATCTAGTATTTCTGAAAGTTTAACACTCCAGTGCGGCTGAGTGCGCTGAAGCGTTGCCTGCTGGATCTTTGAGGTACAACGGGACAGGACACGAGCCCTAGCTTCCGCGTAGCAGCCATCCTGACGGTGGTTTTAAACTGCTTTCTGCAGCGGTCAAGGCCTATTCCGGCAAGATCCCCAAATATCCATCTCATAATCTATACATTTCACAAACAAAAAATACACTTCTCACTCGCTAAACACAGTTTCACGTTTCACAGACAAATGGAAACTCTTCACTTCCCCCATTAGTATTTAATACGACATGAAAATATGTATCAAATGTTTGGCGATGACAAGGGCATGCGGGTTTAAAACCATAGTTCCAAATTTGACTATACCTACGATGAAAGGCAGCCGACCACAAATTGTTATCAAAAGGTTATGAAGAAGGAGAAGAGTTATTAGTATTCCAGTCCATGACTTCCTTACATACAGAGAAAATTTTCCCACACCCTTGCTCATTAAATCGTGTGGCAGCCTGTGGTTTCTTTACAAATATTACGCTTAACTCTTCTGATAGTTTTCAACATCTCATCACCAGTATACGGTTTGTGCACTACCATCCTATATTCCAACGAATTCCATCCCAGCTCCTTAAACATATTACTTACTGATTGTGTTCCGCGGTAATTTCCTCAGACAAATCTATCTGCTCTCCTTTGCATTCCCTCCAACTTCTGTGTATGATGCCCAGAATGCTGGTTCGAAACTACACCGCCATACTCAAGCAGAGTCTGACGAAGATTCTGAAAATCAGTTCAATCAATTTTCTGGTACAACCCCTCATCACACTCTGCAATAAGAGAAGGATTTTGTAAACCTTTCCTACCGCCTACCCAAGGTGGCCTGCCCACTTGAGTTTATCATCAAATTTTATGCCAAGATATTTGAACTACAAGTATTCAACAAAGGAATTCGTTCCCCTCCATGTAATCATAATAAAAATTTAGTATTTATATGTTTACCTAATAAACCTAATCTTCTATGCATATATCTCCATTACATGTTGACCTACCCAGCCTGATATACTGTTCAGTTTACCCTGCAGCTATTCAGTCTTCTCCCGTTTTGATCCTATTGTAACATTAATTCGTCTGCATACAACTTCTCACTATCCCAAGGCACTCCCAACTTCACTTTCACTTTTGCATTTACTTCTCCAACTCTTTCCTCTCACCCAGGGCGGCCCTAGGGCGGTGCGAGCGGTGCCACCGCACCGGGCGCCGTGACATGGGGGGCGCCGAAAATGCAGTGATAGATCGTGTGCGCGAAAAATGAAAAATAAATTCTGCAATAACCCAGCTTGCTGTTCACATATTATTTTTATTATTTTAACACAATGTTTATCCAGAAGAGCTTATAATTTTAAGAGCTATAACTTGATCCATAATCGTAAGTCACCATAGAATCGCGTAACCTCGAGTTGCGACTCCGAGTTGTGACTCGAGTTACCTCGAGTTTCTCGAATCAAGAAAATCACAACTCGTCCCACAACTAGCACTCTCCGGGTCCGCTCCTGCCGCAACGGTTTCCTACCTTTTGGGCTGTATTCTTGGAGTTCATTCGCATGTTCATGGGGAGAGATTCAATATACTTATCTATTTCTACCATACTAGTCCTAAGGCGATTGCAGTAAACGTTCGTTTCGGAAATATTTACAAAGCATAAAAAAAACACCAATCTGGCGCACAGTACTTAAAAACAAAACAAAATCATGGCAAAACTGAGAAGGCTTCAAAATTGCTCGTAATTTTTTTTTAGAGAACTCATCTGAATCGTCGTCACCAAAATTAGTTCAACACGCAACGGAAGAAAACTTGTTTAATAGAAGTTCTTCAGATGAGGCTCATGATGATAAAGAGCAGCATGTACGAGAAGTTTTACCTATGGCTGGAACGTCGTCTGCAGTTCAGAATATTACAGACTGAAGTATATCAGACATACCAATCCTGTCGCCTGTTCAAAGTATAATTTATGACTAGACGACCCATGCGAAAATTTCGCGAAAAAAAAATTCTGTGCAAAGTGAGGTTGAATATGATGTCACCAAAGCTGAGTCATTACTCTTCAAACTCCTACTTCATTTATCGATTTTGGTTGTATATCCAGGGAGATAAATGGCTAGAGACACAAAAACACATTTTAGAAAAATTGACATTTTTGCCCTTTAAGGATCGAATTACGAAAAATTCCTATCTTAAATTATAATGTTACCACGGCGGAGACCTTAATCTTTAGTATGATACTTCATTTATCTATATCGGTTGGATATCAAGTGAGATAAATGGCACGTGACACAAAAATGCGTTATAGAAGCATTTATACTTTTTCCATTTAAGGGTTGAATTCCAAAACAATTATTTCTTAAAATATGATTTCACAAATCTGAGACATTACTCCTTATAATCCTACTTCATTTATAGATTTTTGTTAGATATCCAGGGAGATAAATGGCTCGAGATACAAAAAACGCACTTTAGAAAAATTAACACTTTTGCCCTTTAAGGGTCGAATTACGAAAAATTCCTTCCTTAAAATATAGTGTTACCACGGCGGAGACCTTAATCTTTAATATGATGCCTCATTTATCTATATCGGTAAGATATTAAGGGAGATAAATCTTTCGTGACACAATAACGAATTGCAAAAATATTGATCCTTTTGCCCTTTAAGGGTCGAATTCCGAAAAATTTCTGTGTTAATATATGACGTCACTAAAGCGGAAATCTTAATCTTTAAAATGATACTTCATTAAACGATTTCAGATCGATATCCGGGAGGTAAATGACTTGTAACACAGAAAACAGCATTTTAGAAATATTGACATTTTTGCCCTTTAAGGGTCGAATTCCGACAATTCCTTATAATGTGATGTGGCCAAAGTGGGGACCATAAGCTTTAAAATGACACTTCATTCAATGATTTCGGTTAAGTATGAAGGAAGATACAGGCTTGTGACAAAAAAATACCTTATAGAAATAATATATATGATATTTCAAAATGGTCTCTCTTTGACTCTGCAGCCAGAGATGAAATAATTATTCAATCAACGGGGAAAAAATCATTAACGTCATTTTTCGAATACATATTTTCAAAGAGTAATGCCAAATGCAGAAACTTAAAAGACGATGGCTTGTTTACTTTAAATCTGCAGATAAAGTATATTGTTCTTTTTGTTGTTTATTTAACAGAATGTCGCACTCTTATTTGGGCAAAGAAGGATTTGATGACTGGAGCCAAGGGTGGATCCAGGATTTTGGTTTGGGAGGGGCTTGAGCGGACTTTGGTTTGGGGGGGGGGGGCTTGCCTTTATTAGATTTTGGCTTTGGGGGGGGGATTGAGTAGGTAGTATTTATAGTCTCCTCGGACCTCAAATCCGTAGAACTAACAAAAAAAAGAAATGTCTCCAAAATTACAATGTCGGAGATGGACCTAGATACTATTAGGGGGGGGGGGCCGGCTTGTGCCCCCTAGCTCCCCCCCCCCTGGATCCGCTCCTGACTGGAGCTACTTATCAGAGCGTCTTAAAACTCACGAAACTTCCTGAAATCACCAGCGCACCATGCATACTCAGTTGGATAGAAGCGTTGATTCGATTAAAGAACTTCAGTGTAATAGAGAAGTATTTATAAATACAGACGAAAGACGAAAAATCACAATGAGTTGCAATTCTCAAATGAATTTGTTCGTTTTACATACAATAATTTCTTTATCAGAGGAAGTTTTGGATCTGAAACACTAAATACTTCTAATGGTAACAATGGGTACATTGTAACTGCTCGGAAAATATGACCCTGTGATGATGCAGCACAGTGCTGTCAGCCTCTTCGCTTTGAAAATCCTTGGATGCTAAAATTTCCGTAGAATGGGTACAAAAATCCGGAGACTCGTTAACTAAAACAATAATTATTGAAGAGAGAGTCAAAATTAAGAATACTTTTTATTTCCAAGTCTATAAATTTCGAAATACAAAATTATATTCTACATTTAAAGAAAGAAATATCTCTGAACATGTTTTATACATCGTCTCTTTCATCGCTGCTGCTGTTCCTACTCTTTTTTTGGGAGGGGAGGGGGGGGGGAAGGGCCTATATATTATCTATTTTCTTTGTTGACACTAAAATCAGCATATCTTAGGTAACAGGAAATGTTAAATAGTGCGAACACTTTCACTCTCGGATTTGTTAAATACTTCTCGGAATGCACTGCTTTGTAAGCCGTGTCAACGAGCGTGTCACCGTGCAAAGAGTGCGCCGATAGTTTGTATTACGGTCTTTTAAGATCTATAAAATCTATAATCAATCAAAATGTGAGCTTCATTTCAATCGTTGGTTCACACGAGCGATTGCAAAGAAACGATTAACAATTATTGACAATTCTGTAATGCATTATCTCTATACGCTCAAAGTTTAACAAAACACGAATATGAGGAAAAATCAACAAATAGTAAAAAATAGCAAAAATCCGTAGATATTTGAACAAAATCCGAAAATCCTAACTTTTTATAAAAATCCGTAGATCTACGGATAAATCCGTAGAAATGGCAGCACTGATGCAGCATCACCGCCATATCGTTAATAAGGAGACTAATGTCTATTATTTTGGCAAACGTATTCAAAACGAAAGAAGTTCGTAATAAAAATTTGACTATGGATAAGTCATCTAAATACTTTTTCCGTCTTATTGAATTGAACTCCTGATGTCAGTCACGCCGAACAATTATATTTAACATTTCTTTTATTGACACAAATGAAGATGAAGTCCAAGTGCGTATTTCGTTGCTTACAAACCGGTAAGTGACTCTTCCGGAACTGTGAGCTGGACTCTCTGGCCTTTTTGTCGATCATACTTTGCAAAAGTTCAATTTGGATATTAACTATTCTCAAGGCTAAAGATATGACAATGGATCCAATATGATAGGAGGAAACGAAGGTGTCCAGAGCAGAATTCTGAACCAATATATTCGAGCATTTTTTAATCCATGAAGCTGTCATTAAATTTGGTTATAGATGGTGCCGCCAAAACATCCGTTAAATCGGTTTCCTTGTACGAATTTATTTATTGTTAACAGAGATTTTCCTCACTACAGAGGTTTTTCTCCAACACAACAATAAAGAATTCGGAACATAGATCTTGACTTCATCTTCTCAAAATATTCATCCAGATATTTCGATCGTGTATATCTTCCTCTTCTGCACCAAATCTTCTCATTGCTATTTGTAAACCAGGTAAACATGGGCCGTCCTCTTTTCCTCCTTCCTTTAACTTCCCATTCTTGTACCAGTTTAGGTATCCTAGTGTCTTCCATCCTTCTTACATGACCGCACCATTCCAGTCTTTTTCGTTCTATAACATCATAAATTTCTTCTTGCACTTCCGTTAGCCTTATTATTTCGGTATTCCTTACTTTTTCCTTTCTTGATATTCTTGCTGATCTTCTCCAGAAATCCATTTCTAATGCTTTCAGCTTCTTGATATATTTTTGGTTGATTGTCCTGCTTTCTGATCAATTTAAGACTATACTTTCAAATGATGATTTGAATATAATTCTTTTTGTTCTATTCATAACACTCTTGCTCCATAGAAGTGAATTTAGCATCCCGATTACTTTCCGGCCATTAGTAATTCTTTTATTAATTTCCATATTCGATTTTCCTTCTATTTCTAAAATTGAACCCAAATAACAAACATTATTTACCTTTTTTATTTTTTTCCATCAATGTACAATTCATCCAGATCGTTACTAAGATATTCTGTTTTTTTGTAGTTAATCTTCAAGCCCCATTTTTTATATTCACCATCTTGTGCTATGACGACTTGATCATCAGCAAATAGTAAATGATGTAGATATTTTCCATCTATTATTTCTAAACCATTTTATTACACTTTTGAGACTATGTTCTCAAACTAACATCTATATAAATTTTAAATAGGGTTGGTGACATAGAGCATCCTTGCAGCAGACCTTTACTTGTTTTAAATTTTTGTGATAATCCATGACCAGTTTTTATTTGGCATGTGTTATTTATGTACATTTGTTGTATTATTTTTACTAAGCAGTTATCTATATGTGATATATGTAATGCTTTCCATAACATATTTCTTGGTACAGTATCATACGCTTTTTCTAAATCTATGAAAATTAATCCTATATTTTTTTTATTTTTCGTTGTATTTTTCCAGAATCTGTCGTAACGTGAAAATGTGGTATATACATGACCTACCAGCCGTAAATCCACATTGTTCTTCTTGAGTCTTATACTGTGTTTCTAACCTATTTTTTATTAGTTTGGCAAAAATTTTCATCAATGAATTCATAAAAATCCCACGATAATTTGAACATACTTTGCGGTCCCCTTTCTTGTATATGGTAGTAATATAACCTAATGTCATTTCCTTAGGTATTGGGTCTCCATGTAATATTTTATTGAACAATTTTGTTATAAGCTTTACAACTTTATCACCACCATATTTCATAATTTCCAAATTGATTCCACCTAGCCCAGGAGATTTGCCATTTTTTCCTGTTCTTAATGCCTTAAGCAGTTCGTCTTCTGAAATTTGAATGTCATCACCTTCCTGCTCATTGTCTTCTCGTAATCCTCCTCCTAAGTATTCTTCTCTGTCCTCGTTCAGTAATGTCTGAAAATATTCTTCCCATTCCCTTGGTTTTATCAGCTGCAGATTACTTTTGCTTTCAGTTCCTTGTCGAAGTTCTTTTAATACAGAATTTATTGAAAGAATATTTGTTCTATTCTCTTGATCAACAAAGCGCTTAGAAGGACTATCGCCAAAAAAATTTGCGAAACTTGTTTTGAGAATTGAGTTTCTGGCCTCGTTGCAGTTCTTTATCACTACTCTTCAGTTCGTGACGCCCTTCTGGAAACGAATTATTCAGTTGCAGCAACAGAGGCCTAGTCCCTGAGCCAGATTATGGAGCAATTTGAGTTCATAGTCGCAACGGTGATTTGGTATAATACATTGTTTCAAGTAAATATTCTAAGCAACTATCTAGATTTAATTGTACAGTGTCGTTCTTACACATTATCAAAACAATTCCTGATAAGTCAGAATTGGAATAATTCTGTGCAGATTTAGAAATAAGTTTAACTGATGAAGAAAAATGTGACATATCCGATTGTGAGTTGATCGAGGAACTTTCTAACTGAAACTATTATTGATGGGGCTTGAATCAGCAGAACCAATAAAAGTTCAACTTATGAAACGAAATGGTTGGCATGATATAATTCCGAATGTGTAGACACCACTTCGAATTTTGCCAACCACACATGTAACTGTCGCTATAGAAGAAACAAAGTTTCAGTAAATTAAAACTTATCATTATCAAAGCTCAGACTCTAGATAGACTATAAAATCTTGCAATTTTTTTCAATAGAAAATAATATTTTCCAAGGAAAAAGCGAGGAAGATGGCAATCTAGGCCTTTTAGTTATGATTTTATTTCCTCATTTATTTGTTAAAAATATTGAAAACTATGTGAATTTGACAGTTACCTGATGCAAGCTTTGTGTACAACATAGAAGCTTAAAAAACCTTTTCAAACATATAGTGTTCCTTTTTACAGTTGTCTCTCATTCATACCGCTGCTATCCTATACTAATGTTTCTGGGGATTGCTCGAGTGAGCGATTGAACATTTGGGGCGCCACAATGAGATCTCGCACCACCTGGAAAACTTGCTAGGGCCGCCTCTGCTCTCACCACGCATTCGGAAAGACGCTGGTTCGAATATCAGTCTGGCCAACCAGATTTTTGTTTTCTTGCTTTTCGCAAATTACTCCAGGCAAATGCACGGACGGTTCCTTTAAATGGCCATAGTTGAATACCTTCCCGTTTTGTCCTCTGTCCTTTCCCACCTCGAATTATATCGACGTCGATCAGGCGTAAAACTAGATATAACAAAACCTAACCCTGTTTTTAATCTTTTAAGAATATCTTATTTACCACCATTTTATACCTCACACTGTCAAATTCCTTTGAAATATACAGTACTTCATTATGAATTTGACCGCCTTTGTCCATTTTATCTGAAATGTCTTGTATTCAGCCATGTGAAATTTCCAAATTATCATCCAATTCATTTCTCATGTTTCCGTTTTGTAGATCAATTTCTTTCCTGGCAGATATGTTGTACGTATTACATTTTTAGATCTCCATCAACTTACCAGCCAAAATAAATAACCTGTAATTTTGGATATATTTGTCTCCACTTCTTTACTGACCAGTAATACTACCGCAGTATCTATAATAACCTCGACAATATGTAAAGGTATAAGCAAAAAATAAATAAGTAAATAAAATATATAGCATCTTGACTGCAGTGGACACAGTGTCTAAGTCACATTTTTTACTGTACAGTAACTGAATAATTGGAAGTTATACAAAGTAATGGCCTGGTACCTTACTCATTTCCTTTGTTTATTCCTTATTGAGGACGTAGATTACATCAAACCAGTCTACCGACGACAGAAAAAAAGGAGTGTAAATAATGGTTTTGCGTTAACGTGGTATTCGTGTGGCTATAGCCAGGCAGGCGTCCATCTGCTTTCTTTTTGCTCAAACGCCAGCACTGTGTAGCGGGGAGAAAAATTTTGTGTTTATGAAATATGAATGTCACTTGAGAAATTATGCATTGTTCACGGAGAATTACTAAACATGTTACTAAAGATGTGATTTTTCGAATGATGATGGAAGGTCACCAATAAACGCTTACTATGGCCGCTATGGTGATGGAGTCTCAAATGTGGCGTCGGAAAATGTTCTGTCAGGAAGAAGA
>JARYHS010013630.1:384841401-384856692 GCA_031002005.1 Vandiemenella viatica
CAAAACAAATACAACATTTCGGTTTTCATCTTATTCATGTAATAGAAACAGAGTCAAGTAGTTCAGGAGGTGTGCACATGCAGAACTTTATCACATGACTACATGAATTAGGGGTATGTAAAGAAAGACAGAGATGTTATATATATATCACAGGTGGTCATAAAAGTAATGATATAACAACAGGGTCAGGAATATTAAAATGAACAGTATAAATAAGTAACTTAATTAGTTAAATGATAATACCAATAATAATGAGTGATGGATCAAATGATGGAATTTTATTGGTTGTTGATGCCAGGTGGGTGTCTGGTATCCAGGATATTTTACAGCTGCCACAAAATTCCATACAAAACTACCCCACCCCTACATCCTTGCTGTCTGTTGCAGACATGTCTTTTATTCTGAATCTCTTTGCCCGTACTAATAGAACCTATCCCAAGTCCTTATTTCCTGCTCTTACTCAGCAGATCTTGCACATAAACAAATCTCCCATGCAACCACGCAACCTCCATGTAACCACTCCCGCCCGGCACCTCCAAAATCAAACCATAGACATGACCTTGTGGCCCAGGTCTTGCCTGGCCTCGAATCTGTCAATCAAATCTTACAACAGGGGCATGACTTCCTTCTCTCCTTTCCAGAAATGTGTACTCATTTATAAACATTTTACCAACTATCTCCCATACATGTTTCAGCAAACCACCTAACCTCAAAAACATTTTGGTTCACAAATACTCACCAGACTCCAAAAGTACAATATGGTTCTTTGCTGTACAATAGACCTGCCTGCAAAACTTGCACATGCATCCTCCCACTACAACATATTCCAACCTTGCCACAGGGGCACCTTCCCCCTCATTAGACATGCCACATGCTCCACAACAGATATATATACCAGCTAACCTGCTGCAACTGCACTATTTCCTATGTAGGCCTCACTACACAGCAACTCTCAGTCAGAATGAATGGCCACAGACAAACAGTACACACCAGCAACTTATACCTCCCAATACCAGAATATGTCAATTATCACAATTCTAACAATTTCAATGACTGTTTCACCATGAGAGCTATCAGAGTTTTCCCTGAAACCACCACTGGTTCAGAACTTTGAAGATGGATATATATATATATATATACATATATATATAACATCTCAGTCTTTCCTGACATATCAATAATTCATATGTTATGTGACAAACTTCAGCAAGTGCACACCTCTCTAACCACATGATTCAGTTTCTATTACATGAATAAAATGGAAACCGAAGTATTGTATATGTTTGTGTTCGTCATATCTGTTTTTCACTCGTTTTGACCAACTTTGGTGAGTGATGAGTCATTTTCCCTTTCTTTTGACATTTACATACACGTTATACTAAGATATATTCGTTACGTATTGTATCTTACTAAATAATTATGTCTATGAAATGTTTGAATTCTAAAATACTTAACCAGATACTTTCTTTTACAAAAAAATCACAAAAAATATTACGAATTCTCAATTTTAACTTGATGAAAGTCTCAGCAATCAAAGATAAGGATGTCTCTATTCTAACATTTTAATACAACCATGACTCTTATTATTAAAAGTGGTTACAGGTGTAGAGAACAGTAAATGGAGCTAAATAACAAGGAGATAATACATAAAGATAATAATCTACTTAATGATCAGATCCACCTTGCTAACAGGCAATTTTTTTGAGAGCCTCTCACCCATACTCATAACTGAATAATATGACACGTTGGACAACAATTGATCTCCTCAAAATTCTATTTTTGTGCATATCAAACATTTGTATAACTAGACGCTGTTCAATTTTATAACATCTGTTCCATCCATACGTGGGTCGCAGGTGGCGCCATCTGCCATTAAACTAGTTACCGCCACAATGTACAGCTAGTCGGCAGTAAGCTGCCGCCCAGATTAGACATGATGCTGGCTCTGTGATACAAGTTGGCTGCCGGATGGATAGCTATAAAATGTTTTTTAATGTGTGACTTTAGTACAAAATGTACTATTTTATTGAGAAGAGTTTTTAGATTTATGTAATATTTTTAACAAGTGAGTATGCACAAACTTTCATGTATATAACTCCAAGCTTAACACAGAGGCACTATTAATGTACAACATCCACAGGTTCTGAAGAAGACTCTCTTAAGGCGGGTCGAAACCGGTAAACAATAAATTCAATGAATATTGCAACAGGTTGGCTGTGTTTCATTTTACAAATATTATTATAAATTGGTTAGTCATATTATAACTGCAAATAGTATTTGCAACTAACACTCTGATTTAGTGAAAGAAAATTGGGGTAATATCTAGATCGCGATACCGCTGCAACCATTTACCGCCTCGGGATGTAAACACTTCCCGATAGAGAGACTATGACGTCACTGTTTCCGTGTGTGATGTGTTCAGTCTTCCATCGATTTGAGAATACGTTAGGCCAAAGAATGTTACCAATAGCAATAATAATAATAAAAAATTGCGGATGGAGAAAGTTAAAGAAAATTATTACTTGCACAATTAATAATATTATTAAAATATGTACAACATTCCAAACTGATAATTGATATCGTTCATTAGCGTTAACGTTAGTAGTCACAATTCCATTTATTTGTATTTGATTCCATTATTCTATATTTCCTCGCGTGGCTGAAATTGCTATTAAAATCATCCAAATGAAATAAAATATTAATAAAAACAAGATTCCGTCAATAAACGTTTGTATTTAGGTTGAAACACAGCATGGACCATACTAACAGTGATAGATACGATTTGGAAATTGGGTTTCAGCAATATCGTGTGCGACGGTTACGTTTCACTATGGTCCAGGCTGCATTAAGATGTAAACAGCGATAGATACGACATAGAAATTAGGTATACGCAATAAGGTGTTCGAAAGTTGCGTTTCAGTGTGGTCCAGCTTGCTTCAAACCCTCATCGCAAATGAATTTATTCCTGTAGTACTGGTGTTAAATTAACGATTTCTCGATATGAGACGTATTAGTGGCTACTTTCCGTGGAAGACATTTAAAGCTGCGAGCGGAACGTATACGTCACATTCAGAAACGTGGTGACGTCATACTCTCTCCATCCGGAAGTGTTACATCGCGAGGCGGTAAGTGGTTGCAGCGGTATCGCAATCTAGATATTACCCGAAATTGTTCCATTGTTGTGGGGACAGTTTTTGAAATTATATTTCTAATCATAGGGGAATTATGCTGAAGATATATACTCTCTTGCATGTCTAGCAAATCTTCCTCTTTAGAATTCAAGATATCATGGGCATTGGGCACGTTGGGGAGGAATTAATTCTTCATCACTGTCATAACAAATATTGCTTTGGTACTAATCTGAACAAATAAATTTCTAATTTCACTATCTGTCAGAGGCTTATTAGACAGCATCAGTCATCTTTTGGGGCAAAAGGCCCTGCAAAACTATCATCACTACAACTTATATTTCAATATTTTTTTGAAACTAATAAAGCTATACATATGAAATCACTTGCCATTATAACTTGTTGATAACTTTTACTATATGCGAATACCAGCAGAGACACTGCCAACTGAAGGAGAGAGCAATGGATACTGAGGCATAACTCCACACCACACACTAGTGCATGATTAACACTTTAGCGTTGACATCTCACCATGTGATGGCGTGTGATTAGCAGTGAACATGTTAAGTGGATACACATATAGACAAAGAAAAAATAAATGAGTGACAGTGATTTTTATAAATTAAATTAATATTGAAAAAGTTTAATCTATTGCTTTGGTATATACAATTCTTTTAGTCCTTAAAACAAGCCCATTGATTATATACAGCTGTAATAGTACTTAGCAAAACAAGAGCAATGTCGTAGCTCAATGATTAAATCTCTTTACTTCAAATATTTTTTTGGTCTGGTGTAAGGTTAAGTCAAATTCAGGTGGAAGCAGAAAATTTTAAGAGTTATATATGATCAATTATTTATTTTACCCCCTTCAGTAGGATCTAACCAACCATTGGGTTGTGGACTAAGTTAGTTTTTTTTTTTTTTTTTACTTTAAAACAAAGAGAAAAATACGGTATAAAGTGTTAATTAGATGCGGGATATAAAAGTTCTAATATTTTATCCCATTTATTGGATTTCATAAAAAAATTTCCATCAGCATCCACATTGGCGGATTTCCCTATCAATACAAAAACCGGAAAAGTTGCTTTCATAAATTAGTATTGATAGGGGAGTAGGGCAATAGTGTGTGCAGTTTTTAAACTAAATAAAACACAATTTTTCATTTATTTTGAAACATCTGTATGCAGGATCAAATAAAAACTATAGATTTTTAAATTTTTAAGTTCGAGTTTCTTGGTTGTCAACTATTCAGTCAAAATTAGTCTAACACCATTTGACTGGAAATGTTTTGGGCTCTCAGAATATCACAGATATCTCTATCAAGTTTGGTTACAATCCCTACTACTTTCGAGATATTTGAGAGCAAATTTTGCTTAAGGGAGATTGGTGGGTTTTTGTAAACCAAAGAAATGTAGGAAATATTTTCTCGCCATTTTAAAGTAAACATATGTCAAGTTACATCAAAATCGGACATAAACAATGAATTTTTATAAAGAACATTTACGAAAATTAAGGGGAGTAAAGGATAAGAAGGGTTTCATTTGGCAAACTAAATATTGACAGTATTTTTCTCTTTGTTTTAAAAATTAAAAAATAATAATAATTTAGTCCCCAACCCAGATGGGGCAAACTAAGCCATTGATCATATACAACTCCAAAATTCCTGTTTCCACTGGAATTGGCACCTTTCACCAGACCAAGATACTTTTGAAAGTAAGAGCCTTAACCATTATACTACCAAACCACTACGTTTTTTTAACTACTGATGAGCTAAATACTATGAAAGCCAGATAAAACTCTGAGTGTTGGAAAAAACTGAGGGCAGGCATAAAGGAGGAGAGGGAAACCCACCATAGATACTATTTTCCTGTTTGCTTTATAGTAAAGAAACTAACTTATTCCACAACCTGAAGGTTGGTTGAATCCTCCCAAAGGAGGTGCACTAACCCATTGTGTCAAACATAGGACAGCCAGTTCCTTTCCTCTGGGGCCTGCAGTTTAATGGATCCTGAACCACAGAATATCTGAGAGTAGCTCAGAAGATCAAATGCAACTCCTAAAAATTCCTGCTTCCCCGTGAATTTAAAACCGTGGCCTAAGACAGAAACTTCCATAAATACTCCCATTAACTAATCACTTACAGACCATTTTGTTTTGAAGTATATGTGTGGTAAGTACTATCAAAGTTGGATTAAAAACTGTGGGTTTGTATGACCAATGTTGGCATAAATTACGGTGAGGAAGAGGGGTAAGGAGTTTTGAGTTTCACTTTGCAAACTAAATGTAGACAATATTTCCCTGTTTATTAAAAAAACATTAAAAATTCTAATTTAGTTCACATCCTGAAGGTTGGCTGAATTATCCTGAAGGTGTACTAAGCTATTGTCACAGATAGGATGGCAACATCTTTTCCTCTGGGCATACAATACAATATGGAATCGAAAGCAACAATCGGACACAACTCATGGGATCAAATACCACGTTTAAAAGTTTCAACTTCCACTGTGATCTAAACGTGGGAACTTTTGAAAAGCCTATTAACCAGTGAGCTTCCAGACCACTCTTTATTTATTATTATTATATATGATGTAGAATCCCAACCACAGAACGTGACAATGTAACTCATATGTTAATATCTAGCTCATAAAAATTCCTGCTCCCACTGGGATTTGAACCCAGGACCATAGACAGAAACGTTTGGGAAGCTAATGCTTTGATAAAAAAAATTTTAACTGCTTTACGTCTCTTTTTAACATTGAGGTCTTCAGAGACGGGAAAGGATGGGGGGCAAGGATGGGGGTAAGGAATGGGAAGGAATTCGGCAATAGCCTTTTTGAAGGAAGCATCCTGGCATTTGCCTGGAATGATTTGGGGAAACCATGGAAAACCCAAATCTGGGTGCCCGGACGGGGATTCGAACTGCCGTCCTCCCGAATGCGAGGCGAGAACGCTAACCGTTACACCGCCCTGCTCGGTTGCTTTGATAACTGAGATACCAGACCAACCTATACTAAAGCACAAGTATGTTCAGTACTATCAAAATTGGATAAAAGCTATTGGTTTGTGTGAACAATATTGGCATAAAGTATAGGTGTGTAAAGGAGGAGAGAGGTTAGGACTTGTAAAAAAAAAACACATACAGTATTTTTCTATTTGTTTTAAAGTACACATATGCAGTTTTTCATCAAAATATGATAAAATCTATGTATTTGTATGAAGAAAATTGTCAAAAAATTTTGGGAGTGGATGTAAAGGTAGAGGGGTGGGGTTTTGCAGACACAAGTGGACAGTACTTTCTATTTGTTTTAAAGTTTACATGTGCACAGTTCCATCGATATTGGATAAAAACTGTGAGTTTTTTTTAAAAAAAAACTTTTAAATAAAATTGTGGGGTGCATAGGGGAAGAGAGGGTGGTTTTTTATTTGTTTTGGTCAGAAACATTTGCAGGCACGCACAGAGTAACTCATAACAGGATCATCATAATCAGATGAATGGTATAGGAACGCACAGAAGACGAACAAACCAACAAACAAACATTCATTTTTATGTATTACATGAGGATGCCATGTATTATGGGCCTTCATAATGAAATTTGAGAAAGTTAGTGCAAGCAAAGTTAGTGTGAGCAAATGTCAATTATAAACCATTAAGTGGAATCATATTAGGTGATCAAACTGCTCATGGTTTTAAGGCAGTTTTCTAGAGTCATTTGGCCTTGTCAGCTTGCATTGAGATACACAAACTGTAGCTTTAAAAAGATTACAAATTTCTGAGATATATATTAACGTCATCCCTCAGTTTAGATCATCTTTAAAAAACTTTGTATAGTTAGGCCATAAGGACCAAGCAAATATCAACAGTAATATCAAATCAGAATGTGACGAAGATCATGTGCTCTAAAATTTATTAAGTAACAACATCGGTTCTAACATGTGTCAAACTATTTACTTAATCTCAACAACTAAAAAATTGAAATTAAAGGATTTTACCTGATGTAAAGCCACTTACATATGTAATGAAGTGTAACCCACTTTCGTTTATGTAAAGCCACTTACATATGTAATGAAGCATAAGCCACTTTCGTTTATAATTTGCTTGGCTTATACAAGCATTTAGCAGATACTAACATTGTCCTGACCAATGCAATGAATGTATTGTATTGTACATATTTAATATATTTATAAAAACTTCACATGTAACTTCAACAAGTGAAGAGAGAGGGATATTAAAGAAACAACTATAGACAATTGCAAAACAGGATCTAAGCACCATACAGCTATCGGAAAAGCATTAATAAATACAGACAAAACAACAGGATAGAAATCAGGTTACATCACAAATACAAAAAAAAAAAAAAAAATGTGTTCGCTGATAATAGGAAGAATGCTTTGTTTACTAAATCACGATGTAAAGAGTTTCACATCCATGCATTGTAGTGGTCAACTACTGTTAGAAGCACAAACAACTTCAACAAACTTAAAATTCTTGAAAATTACTTTCAGGGTTTCTGTACTGAAATTTGCTCGTATCTTTCGAGTGATGAAAGAGGAAATATTAAACTTTTGTGGAATATTTAACTCAAACGTATGCAAGCATAATTAGCACTTATGTTACACTTGTGAAAAGGGAAAATGACTTAATTTACGATTGTATAATGCCAATCCCATAACAAATACACATTTTTCCGAGTTATGGTTGGGGGCATCAACGAACTTTTCTTTCTCCGAATTGTAAAAAGGAACGCAGGAACAGCTCGATTCCACAAACACCATAAAGACAGCAACATACCTCCTGGTTGATGAATTCCACATTTATTGCTTCCACACTACTGCAGTCTCTCGTGTTTCCAACGCGATATTACAATACTACAGCAAACACACGCCTTAAGCCACGAAGCAGCTGACGACAAACAGGACAATCCCAAAGATACTGACCGCAGAAAGGATAACATACATTTCCTGGTTTACTGTACGATTTACGTTACTCAATACAAGGGGTAATTATTTCCAACTTTTCCTTCTTTCCACCAATATCACAGACATAATTAAAAAAAATAAAAAATATCACCATCACACCAGTAAGGAACTAACGGCGAAATTGCTGCAAATATTTCGTATAAGCAAAATATTTAATATAAAACTGTAAAATTTGTAGCTGTAGTTATAGACATAATTTAAATTGGGGCTAGATTCTACCAATTTACTTAAGCGACTGAGGGCAGCCACATTTGTAACTCGTTCAATTTTAGCAATAGTTGCCCTTAGGGTGACGAAATTGGTTTATTTTGCTTATTTTCAATCCCTAACGCCAACTGCAATCGTCTTCGGGGCAATCCGACTCGAAGGGTTGAAATATTTAGTACTCATTAGTGAATAATAGATATTATGAATGGATTACCAGTATAACTTCTTGCACAATTTAGGAACTTTAACATCTGTAGCAGATAATGGACATTAATGATCTAATTATGTTCTGTTTTTAATGATTGAGCTCTTAGGGAGAAATTAAATTCATTCTCAGATTTCAGAGGTGAGAATAGAATGGTCATTATTGGTGGGGATTTAAGTTTACCACGTATAAACTGGATAGAAAATAAGATTAATATCACAAGGGAATGGAGATTTGCAAATACATTAATAAGGGAAGGAGGTTTTACACAAGTGGTAGAGCAAAACACGAGAGGACAAAATATTTTATAGCCGGTTTATTCCTAAAAAAAAAAACTCCATTGTGGGGTGTCAAGTAACCGAAGGAATAAGTTATCATGAAGCAGTTGTGATGGATATTAGAGGATTCAGTGAACCAGCAGCGAAAATTGAAGGGCGAAATAGGCACAATTATAAAAAGGCAGAGATTTAGAATTTGAAGAGATATTTCAGAGAACGTCTCAGCAAATGGAAGGAAGGCACAAGTACAGTAGAGTCAAGGTGGGAAGAGTTCAAAGAGAAAATATGAAAGGGGAACAAAAATTTATTCTAAACAGGGCCGTGGTAAGCGGGCATGCTAGGTGTGCACCGCACGCGGCTGGCACGTTAAGTTAGGCGGCAAATCGAGTGATCGACAGTCGCCGCCCCGCGATAGTTGCCATCGCGACTAAATTGGCAGCGTATTATTTAGAGGGCGACCATTTTTTAAGCTCAACTGCTGCCGAGGTAACAATGGGGGTGGAAAATAATGTTTGAAGGGGTGGCAATCTCACAGTCTTTTGACCCGGTTCGGAAAATTCCTAGATCCACCAACACTAGTTGTAGTTAGACAGGGGGCGGGAGGAGGCATAATCAGTATTGCACGCGGGCCGTCAAACAGCTGGCGGCGGGCCTGAATTTCAAAAGCATAACATTAAGTGATGTAGAGAAGCATTATACTATAATGGGGAAGTGAGGAGGTTAAAGAGGTTTGTAAGATAAAAACATAAAAGAGTTAAGAGACAGCAGGGTAGTAGAGAACATTAAAAATATCTAACTATATCTAAAGCGACTGAGTGCAGCCAAATTGATAGTGTAGCCATAGATCTATAAAAGGCTTTTGTCACAATGAGCCATAAAATGGCAGTTAATAAGGTAAAAACTATTGGAGAGGATGAGAAAGTGATTTGCTGGGTAGAAGAATTTTTGAAAGTCAGACAACTGAAAGTAAGGGAAGTAAAAATGGGAGTGCCACAGGATAGCATATTGCGATCATTTCTATTCATTATTCTAATAAATAATTGTGTTGATAGTTTACTATAAGAAATCAGATTGTTTGCAGATGACATAATGCTATATAAAAGGATCAAAACGGTAGAGGACTTAAACGGTTGTAAGGTGACCTGGACAGGATATCTAGTTGGGTTGGTAAACATGGCATGCAGATAAATGAAAAGAAGTCAGCTTATTAGACACACAAATAAATAAAAAAAGTTTGATTATGATTATAAGGTGGGGAAAGAATTGCTTGTTGAAGACGAAATGTAAATATCTTGGCATTACATTTGATAACAAACTTAACTGGGAAAGGTAGGGGAGGGCGGGGAGGGTTCGGACAGTTTATTACACTATGAATTGTATCTTTAATTTAAAATTAATATTTTGAAATGTTAATTGTTTTGAATCTATGGGGAATAAGATTTCTTAATTTCAATAGACTATTACTAAATGATATTAGTTTTTACATAAACAGTTTTTTTTTCTTTAAACTTAAAAATTGTTGGAAGTCTCCCACTATGTGGGAGACAATGGACAGATTAGGGGGCTGTGCTCGACACACTTAAACGAAATTAAAAAGTTGCATTTACAATAATAATCACAAAATAAGCATCACAAACTCATAAATTACTTAGTAAGCCCTTTGTTTTAAGATGGAGATGTTACTAGCACAATGAAAAATTACTCACGTCCATATTAAAATATACCATATTTTTTAACCTTTCACGAGTGTCCGTCAGATGGAAGATTGATCATGACGTCGTATAGTACAAAAACTGTATCTTCATCAGACAAGATAAATCTGTATGATAAGTTCTTTCTTTTTTAGAAACATTATTATGTAACCCCCACTATTCTTCTTCAATTCTTGATACATATCTTACACTTGACATCGTCTTCCTATGAACGTTAATAAGTGCTTAGGCACCAACAGGAACACTAGTATATCTTGATCAGAAGAAATATCTTCCTTCCATTTCCCTCCAGATGAGTCACCAATATTTGAAAGAACACTGTCTGATCCACTTTCAGAGTCTCTTTTTTTTTTTTGGTTCATTGTGACATTGATTGCTGAATGTTAAAGTAAGAGCTGTAGCTTCTTTTCTGGCCGACGTTTCAAACAGTTTTTTAATAGCCCTAGCTTCTGTTCTTGAACTCTATTTCGACTTTTCTTTCGCGGCAACATTTTAATTTTTTTTTTTTTCAGGGTGGCAATGATGCAGTGTCCTCTATTACGACCTCGTTTTGTGGCATTTCTTTCTATAGTCTTTGGAAAGATTGAATATTTTCCGGTGATATAATGCTAGTTGATGGAGAAACAATTTTGGTCGGGTTGGGGGAGCTATGTAAGGATCTGGATGTAGAGGACGTTGTAAAATCCAACTTTTAATTTGTGTGGCAATCATCCTTCAACCGCCCATCAGATGGATTTGTTTCAATTGGTAGTGGTCTGTCAGTTGCATAAGCCCCCAGGAAGTCTTCCTCGTCGAAGATTCCCCAGTTGCATGCCACAATGCCGGTAGATTCAAATCCCTTCTTGATGTTTGACCGAGTAGAAGACATTTCCGAGGCTGAATAGCATATGGATGTCAAATCATAAATGCTGAGGGGTTGCCCGGGGTGTTTTATCATCCACGGGTCACATCCTTCACTCACAAATGTGTTGAGGGACCTATAAATTCAATTTTCCAGAGGTTGCAACTTATTTGTGGTATAGGGAGGAAAAGTAAAGACACCAATGCCATTACTTTTAAAATAATCAAGTGCTTCAATGGAAAGGTGGGTTTCATTATTGTCCTTCAAAAACACAATTACAATATCTTCTTGTCAATAGAACATTTATTATATTTTGACAAGTACTCTGACATTTTTAAAAAGTGTTTACTGGTCATTCAACCAGACGGATGGGCCAAACCAAATGGACCATGTTTTGGCACACCATACATCATACGCTTTTGATCAAACAGCTGGCGTGGAAAAATTAATACTTAAGGGAGGGCATTTCCAGATGCACTAACTATTCCAAAATAAGTTATGAGCTCTCCACATTCTCGTGATACCTCTTGACTGACTTGGCGTGTAATAACTTTAGGCTTCTGAGGAATGGTCGTATTATAGATTATAAATTTTATGATGTTCAAATGCGTTTCAAGATCTCTTCCAGCCTGTACTAAAAATGTTTTAAGGTACTGTATTTGCATTAAAACTAGTCATTCTAGCTAAACTTATTGGTTCAGGTGTCCTGATGGAAAGTGAAGGATGTCGATGCATAAAACCCGTGAACCAATCCAGAGATGAGGATCGATTCGTATTCCAATTTTCTGGTACAGAAAAGTTATCTTTTACTGCAAACTTATATGCCAGGCGTTTTGCACAAGCTGGTGTCAGTCCATGAAACATGTTGCTGCTTTAAACAAGATAATATGTCAATTCTTCATCCATACAAGGTATTAAAAATTTGACTTGTTTTAAAGTCTGGGGCATAGTTACCATTTTCTGAATGCATCTTTGCTCATTTTACACAGTAAAGAAGTATTGATTTCTTAAACTGGTATTTATCAGCAGTCTTTCTGATTGATGTTCCCCTTTCTAGGACTTTTTCATCGTGGCAGCACAAAGGTCCCATCTGTCCTCTTTTTGTAATATCTCCCCATTTTACAACCTAAAACAAACACAGTCTCTAAAACCAAACACATATAATAGAAATGAGAAGAGATTAGATAGAAGTAAAAATTTTCAGAAATAAGGGGGAGACTCGGACAGACTGTCGTATCTCTCCCATATTGCCATCATACAAAAGACATACATTTTAACGTGACAAATATGGACGTAGTGCAATCAATTCTGGTTTATTATATTCATTACTAACATAAGTATCCACAAAAAAAATATTTGCTTATTGCCAACTGAATAGTGTCCAGCTCCACATCTTCCTAATGGAGCGCTGAAACTTAAATCGGAATACACAAAACCAGAAAAACGGGAGGGATAACAATGCGGATTGTTAAAGCCCGTCTGCTGACTGTTGGCGTCGGCCATTCAAAAGCTACTAATAACTCACTAACTCAAGCAGAAGGGATGCTAACTATCCTTCTGGTTGTATGAAATCTAGGAATGTCCAGAGTATCCCACTGCCCTAACCCTCCTCGCTTTCTCCTATTATGTAATCAATAAGATAGCATGTACAGGCAAGTAGGATAATTTTATTAATATTATTATCAATTTTGCAGAAATGTGTGCAATTGTAAACACAAATACTCTGGAAGGTATAAAGATTTGTTGCAACAGCACACTGGTAGCATACCTGCTGTTCTACTACTAATATTGTTGCCAAATTGTTAGTTCTGGAACAAAGGGTGAATCACCTTATGAAACCGCACGCGCATTATAAATAGACTTATTTACACTATACTAAAGTGATAAGAAGAGTTATGTCTACTTTCGCTTCGACTTAACTTATACTGGTCGTTACAGACGAGTGGACATCTAAAGACGTCATCAGCTCTGAGCAATGATGACATCTGCAGCGAGAGGGTTAAATGTGTAACACATATTTTAGTCCTCAATTCCTAGCGAGTGAGCATCTATTGTGATGTTTAATGATACGGACAGTCAGTTAGTTTGGTGGAGACAAACTCATGAAATTTGTGTTCTACCTTCTGAACTTTTTGTTTAAATCAAACAATAACCCATCCAGCTTACAATAATCCGATGATGTTTCTAATTTCCTGTACAGTGTCAAACTCGTGGACTGTGGTTTTCAACCACTTGTTCCCTTTATTTGTTTTCTCAAGTATGGCATTGCTTTTTATTTTCCATACAATATCTAACAGATTGACACTACAGCAGGTAATGTTTTATTTGCGAGCAACTTGTCTCCAACGCATGACACAAGTGTGAAAAGATTTTTATTTTATTTTTTAATCTGTGAAGAGCATTAATAAATCAACAGATGAAAGAAGAACTTCTAGTAGCGTATTATCTGGTCCAGCGGATAATATACAAACATAAAACCGCTATCAGGTGAGATGAACACTTCCTCACTGCTACAAGCTCAAGAGTAGAATTACAAAACGCGCATTGACAGAGATTTTATCTTAAAAATATATCAGTACGCTGGGATTTATCAGCGGTCATAAAACACATAAAAGCATAATGTGTGCAAGTGTCTCACCGAATAGATTTACAGGCATAAAATCTTGGTAGAGCACTGAATACTCGTACAAGCACTGGAAGCTTTATTGCAGTCTGTTGTGACGCAGGCCATCAGCTGATCCTGTCGGCCACTGACACTGAGTGGAACCACTGCTCAGCTGCTGAGAGTCGAAGCGGTGGAGCCAGTCGGAGGAGCGTTCGCTTTCATCAGCTGCCAATCATTCTCATTTATTAAAGTCACATATGATTACTACTCTACGTCAATCGCTCACTAATCACCACATTTCTGATTTTTGTAATATCAGCACTAACTCCCATTTTTTACTTTTCAATAGAAATTTAACAAACATCAGCCGCATTTTCATTTTTTTTTTAGTTAAAGTTGTCATCGAAAAGTTATCAACAAGTTATTTTTTCTTTCTATTGTAATTCCATGCTTTTGTTTCCTATTTTAATCAGACTGAAATAAAAATTCTCCTTAGAATTCACTACATTCTTGTAGCAACATTTTTGGAGGAACATAACCGAATGAAGAACACATAAGGGGATTGAGACATATATTTTTAACCACCCTCCTTACCTTCTTTGAGTCACAAAGAGCACGAAAGAATAGCTAATCCCGTTTGAATCATGTAGCACATAGTATCTCAAGGCCTGTTAAAATACCACCACAGGGAAAAGCAGAAAAAATAACAGTTCATCGAAAATGTGATGTGCCATCTACATCACCAGGCAACGGGATGCAATGATGTTAGTGGTGTATGTGGTGATTTCGATGTGTGTTTTTTTTTTTTTTTTTTTTTTTTTTTTTTTGAGGAAACAAATGTAATGCAGCTTAGTTCGGTTCTCTTCTTCAAACATTCCTGTACATTATTAGTCATTACCTACAAAGCGAGATTATTTGGTCTTTTTTAATTACGTTCATTTATACAGCCTAATATCTTAGTGACTAAATTAGGCCCACCATATTAATTTTTAAATTGTTGATTACATAGCCTCAGGAAATTTGCACGAAACATTTGTATGCAAGGAATTTGGCATATAGTTCCATTACACTTTGATTTATTGTCTAATTAATTCTATAATATTACATTTGGCTTACAATTTAAGCAGTTACAGCAACTATTGCAAACTCTTTAATATTATATGTAATAAAAAATGTCGCTTATTGTTATATTCTGTACCTCCTTCTTACAATTTAATGTTAGAATTTACATTTCCAGGAGCTGAGCTTGAACCCTCCCCTCTTAGAATCGTATTCCTTCGTTTTTTTGACGATTAACCGATTCAGTTTGTTTTGCTAATGTTTCTATTATTAATGCAC
>JARYHS010013630.1:384857692-384883903 GCA_031002005.1 Vandiemenella viatica
ATATATATATATATATATATAAACATCTCAGTCTTTCCTGACATATCAATAATTCATATGTTATGTGACAAACTTCAGCATGTGCACACCTCCCTAACCACATGATTCAGTTTCTATTACATGAATAAGTGGAAACCGAAGTATTGTATATGTTTTGTGTTCGTCATAATCTGTTTTTCATTCGTTTTTACCAACTGTGGTGATGATGATCATTTCCATTTCTTTTGAATTTACATACACGTTATACTAAGATACATTCGTTACGTATAGTATCTTACTAAATAATATGTCTCTGAAATGTTTGAATTCTAAAATACTTAACCAGAATTTTGAGGAGATAATACATAAAGATAATAATCTACTTAATTATCAGATCCACCTTGCTAACAGGCAATTTTTTGAGAGCTTCGCACCTATCTCATAACTCAATAATATGACACGTAGGACAAATACTATTACTATTATCCGCGATTCATAAAATGTGTGTGGAGGGTGCATTGCACCTATCAGGAAAGGTAATGGTTTGGAAGGGATATACGGGATATGGCAGGTGCCGCCCATGGGCTATTGTGAAGAACCATCCCAGCATTCGCCTGGAGCGATCTAGGGAAACCATGGAAAACCCAGATCAGGACTATTGATCTCCTCAAAATTCTATTTTTGTGCATATCAAACATTTGTATAACTAGACGCTGTTCAATTTTATAACATCTGTTGCATCTATACGTGGGTCGCAGGTGGCGCCATCTGCCATTAAACTAGTTACCACAATGTACAAGCTAGTCAGCAGTAAGCTGCTGCCCAGGTTAGACGTGACGCTGGCTCTGTGATACACGTTGGCTGCCGATGGATAGCTATAAAATGTATTTTAATGTGTGACTTTAGTACAAAATGTACTATTTTATTGAGAAGAGTTTTTAGATTTATGTAATATTTTTTAACAAGTGAGTATGCACAAACTTTCATGTATATAACTCCAAGCTTAACATCAGAGGCACTAATAATGTACAATATCCACAGGTTCTGAAGAAGACTCCCTTAAGGCGGGTAGAAACCGGTAAACAATAAATTCAATGAATATTGCAACAGGTTGGCTGTGTTTCATTTTACAAATATTATTATAAATTGGTTACAGTCATATTATTACTGCAAACAGTATTTGCAACTAACACTCTGATTTAGTGAAAGAAAATTGTTCCATTGTTGTGGGGACAGTTTTTGAAATTATAATTCTAATCATAGGGGAATTATGCTGAAGATATATCCTCTCTTGCATGTCTAGCAAATCATCATGGGCATTGGCACGTTGGGGAGGAATTAATTCTTCATCACTGTCATAACAAATATCGCTTTGTACTAAAACAAATAAATTTCTAATTTCACCATCTGTCAGAGGCTTATTAGATAGCATCAGTCATCTTTTGGGGCAAAAGGCCCTGCAAAACTATCATCACTACTTATATTTCAACATTTTTTTAAACTAATAAAGCTATACATATGAAATCACTTGCCATTATAACTTGTTGATACCTTTTACTATATGCCAATACCAGCAGAGATAATGCCAACTGAAGGAGAGAATAAATGTTGAGGCAACGGCTACTGAGACATAACTCCACACCACACACTAGTGCATGATTAGCACTTTAGCGTTGACATCTCACCATGTGATGGCGTGTGATTAGCAGTGAACATGTTAAGTGGATACACATATAGACAAAGAAAAAATAAATGAGTGACAGTGATTTTTATAAATTAAATTAATATTGAAAAAGTTTATTCTATTGCTTTGGTATATACAATACTTTTAGTCCTTAAAACAAGCCCATTGATTATATACAGCTGTAATA
Organism: Vandiemenella viatica; assembly: GCA_031002005.1. NCBI lineage: Eukaryota > Metazoa > Arthropoda > Insecta > Orthoptera > Morabidae > Vandiemenella > Vandiemenella viatica. Next base: position 384,859,543 of record JARYHS010013630.1, read on the forward strand.
GTACTTAGCAAAACAGAGCAATGTGGTAGCTCAATGATTAAATCTCTTTACTTCAAATATTTTTTTGGTCTGTTGTAAGGTTCAAATTCAGTGGAAGCAGAAAATTTTAAGAGTTGTATATGATCAATTATTTATTTTACCCCCTTCAGTAGGATCTAACCAACCTTCGGGTTGTGGACTAAGTTAGTTTTTTTTTTTTTTTACTTTAAAACAAAGAGAAAAATACGGTCTACAGTGTTTCTTAGATGCTGGATATAAAAGTTCTAATATTTTATCCCATTTATTGGATTTTAATTAAAAAAATTCATCAGCATCCACATTGGCGGATTTACCTATCAATACAAAAACCGGAAAAGTTGCTTTTATAAATTAGTATTGATAGGGAGAAGGGCAATAGTGTGTGCAGTTTTTTAAACTAAATAAAACACCATTTTTCATTTATTTTGAAACATCTGTATGCAGGATCAAATAAAAACTATAGATTCTTAAATTTTTAAGTTCGAGTTTCTTGGTTGTCAACTATCCAGTCAAAATTAGTCCAACACCATTTGACAGGAAATGTTTTGGGCTCTCTGAATATCACAGATATCCCTATCCAGTTTGGTTACAATCCCTACCACTTTCGAGATATTTGAGAGCAAATTTTGCTTAAGGGAGATTGGTGGGTTTTTGTAAACCAAAGAAATGTAGGAAATATTTTTCTCGCCATTTTAAAGTAAACATATGTCAAGTTACATCAAAATCGGACATAAACAATGGGTTTGTATAAAGAACATTTACGAAAATTAAGGGGAGTAAAGGATAAGAAGGGTTTCATTTGGCAAACTAAATATTGACAGTATTTTTCTCTTTGTTTTAAGTTTTTTAAAACTAATTTAGTCCCCAACCCAGATGGTGCAAACTAAGCCATTGATCATACAACTCAAAAATTCCTGTTTCCACTGGAATTGGCACCTTTCACCAGACCAAGATACTTTTGAATGTAAGAGACTTAACCATTACGCTACCAAACCACTATGTTTTTTTAACTACAGATGAGCTAAATACTATCAAAGCCAGATAAAAACTATGAGTGTTGGAAAAAACTGAGGGCAGGCATAAAGGAGGAGAGGGAAACTATGGGTTTGTGTGAACAATATTGGCATAAATTATAGGTGTGTAAAGGAGGAGGAGGTTAGGACTTGTAAACAAAACACATACAGTATTTTTCTATTTGTTTTAAAGTATACATATGCAGTTTTTCATCAAAATATGATAAAATCTATGTATTTGTATGAAGAATATTGTCAAAAATTTTGGGAGTGGATGTAAAGGTGTAGAGGGGTGGGGTTTTGCAGACACAAGTGGACAGTACTTTCTATTTGTTTTAAAGTTTACGTGTGCAAAGTTCCATCGATATTGGATAAAAACTGTGAGTTTTTTTAAAAAAAAATTTGAATAAAATTGTGGGGTGCGTAGGGAAGAGAGGGTGGTTTTTTATTTGTTTTGGTCAGAAACATTTGCAGGCACGCACAGAATAACTCATAAAAGTTCATCATAATCAGATAAATGGTATAGGAACGCACAGAAGACTGAACAAACCAACAAACAAACATTCATTTTTATGTATTACATGAGGATGCCATGTATTATGGGCCTTCCATAATGTAATTTGAGAAAGTTATGCAAGCTAATTTAGTGTTAGCAAATGTCAATTACAACCATTAAGTGGAATCATATTAGGGCGATCAAACTGCTCATGGTTTTAAAGGCAGTTTTCTATAGTCATTTAGCCTTGTCAGCTTGCATTCAGATACACAAACTCTAGCTTTAAGAAGCTTACAAATTTCTGAGATATATATAATGTCATCCCTCAGTTTAGATCATCTTTAGACAAACTTTGTATAGTTAGGCCATAAGGACCAAGCAAATATCAACAGTAATATCAAATCAGAATGTGACGAAGATCATATGCTGTAAAATTTATTAAGTAACAACATCGGTTCTAACATGTGTCAAACTATTTACTTAACCTCAACAACTAAAAAATTGAAATTAAAGGATTTTACCTGATGTAAAGCCACTTACATATGTAATGAAGTGTAACCCACTTTCGTTTATCATTTGCTTGGCTTATACAAGTATTTAGCAGATACTAACATTGTACTGACCAATGCAATGAATGTATTGTATTGTACATATTTAATATATTTATAAAAACTTCACATGTAACTTCAACAAGTGAAGAGGGAGGGATATTAAAGAAACAACTATAGACAATTGCAAAACAGTATCTAAGCAACATACAGCTATCGGAAAAGCATTAATAAATACAGACAAAACAACAGGATAGAAATCAGGTTACATCACAAATACAAAAAAAAATAATGTGTTCGCTGATAATAGGAAGAATGCCTTTGTTTACTAAACACAATGTAAAGAGTTTCACATCGATGCATTGTAGTGGTCAACTACTGTTAGAAGCACAAACAACTTCAACAAACTTAAAATTCTTGAATTACTTTCAGGGTTTCTGTACTGAAATTTGCTCGTATCTTTCGAGTGATGAAAGAGGAAATATTAAACTTTTGTGGAATATTTAACTCAAACGTATGCAAGCATAATTAGCACTTATGTTACACTTGTGAAAAGGGAAAATGATTTAATTTACGATTGTATAATGCCAATCCCATAACAAATACACATTTTTCCGAGTAATGGTTGGGGCATCAACGAACTTTTCTTTCTCCGAATTGTAAAAAGGAACGCAGGAACAGCTCGATTCCACAAACACCATAAAGACAGCAACGTACCTCCTGGTTGATGAATTCCACATTTATTGCTTCCACACTACTGCAGTCTCTCGTGTTTCCAACGCGATATTACAATACTACAGCAAACACACGCCTTAAGCCACGAAGCAGCTGACGACAAACAGGACAATCCCAAAGATACTGACCGCAGAAAGGATAACATACATCTCCTGGTTTACTGTACGATTTACGTTACGCAATACAAGGGGTAATTATTTCCAACTTTTCCTTCTATCCCCAAATTTCACAGACACATTAAAAAAACAATAAAAAAAATTACCATCACACCAGTAAGGAACTAACGGCGAAATTGCTGCAAATATTTCGTATAAGCAAAATATTTAATATGAAACTGTAAAATTTGTAGCTGTAGTTATAGACATAATTTAAATTGGGGCTAGATTCTACCAATTTACTTAAGCGACTGAGGGCAGCCACATTTGTAACTCGTTCAATTTTAGCAATAGTTGCCCTTAGTGTGACGAAATTGGTTTATTTTGCTTATTTTCAATCCCTAACGCCAACTGCAATAGTCTTCGGGGCAATCCGACTCGAAGGGTTGAAATATTTAGTACTCATTAGTGAATAATAGATATTATGAATGGATTACCAGTATAACTTCTTGTACAATTTAGGAACTTTAACATCTGTAGCAGATAATGGACATTAATGATCTAATTATGTTCTGTTTTTAATGATTGAGCTCTTAGGGAGAAATTAAATTCATTCTCAGATTTCAGAGGTGAGAATAGAATGGTCATTATTGGTGGGGATTTAAGTTTACCACGGTATAAACTGGGTAGAAAATAAGATTAATAATCACAAGGGAATGGAGATTTGCAAATACCTTAATAAGGGAAGGAGGATTTTACACAAGTGGTAGAGCAAAACACGAGAGGACAAAATATTTTATAGCCGGTTATATTCCTAATAAACCAATGATAACTCCATTGTGGGGTGTCAAGTAACCGAAGGAATAAGTTATCATGAATGCAGTTGTGATGGATATTAGAGGATTCAGTGAACCAGCAGCGAAAATTGAAGGGCGAAATAGGCACAATTATAAAAAGGCACAGATTTAGAATTTGAAGAGATATTTCAGAGAACGTCTCAGCAAATGGAAGGAAGGCACAAGTACAGTAGAGTCAAGGTGGGAAGAGTTCAAAGAGAAAATATGAAAGGGGAACAAAAATTTATTCTAAACAGGGCCGTGGTAAGCGGGCATGCTAGGGGTGCACCGCACGCGGCCTGGCACGTTAAGCGGAGGCGGCAAATCGAGTGATCGACAGTCGCCGCCCCGCGATAGTTGTCATCGCGACTAAATTTGCAGCGTATTATTTAGAGGGCGACCATTTTTTAAGCTCAACTGCTGCCGAGGCAACAATGGGGGTGGAAAATAATGTTTGAAGGGGTGGCAATCTCACAGTCTTTTGACCCGGTTCGGAAAATTCCTAGATCCACCAATACTAGTTGTAGTTAGACAGGGAGGCGGGAGGAGGCATAATCAGGTATTGCACGCGGGCCGTCAAACAGCTAGCGGCGGGCCTGAATTTCAAAAGCAGAACATTAAAGATATGTAGAGAAGCATTATACTATAATGGGGAAGTGAGGAGGTTAAAGAGGTTTGTAAGATAAGAACATAAAAGAGTTAAGAGACAGCAGGGTAGTAGAGAACATTAAAAATATTCTAATCTATATCTAAAGCGACTGAGTGCAGCCAAATTGATAGTGTAGCCATAGATCTGTAAAAGGCTTTTGTCACAATGAGCCATAAAATGGCAGTTAATAAGGTAAAAACTATTGGAGAGGATGAGAAAGTGATTTGCTGGGTAGAAGAATTTTTGAAAGGCAGACAACTGAAAGTAGGGAAGTAAAATGGGAGTGCCACAGGATAGCATATTGCGATCATTTCTATTCATTATTCTAATAAATAATTGTGTTGATAGTTTACTATTAGAAATCAGATTGTTTGCAGATGACATAATGCTATATAAAAGGATCAAAACGGTAGAGGACTTAAACGGTTGTAAGGTGACCTGGACAGGATATCTATTTGGGTTGGTAAACATGGCATGCAGATAAATGAAAAGAAGTCAGCTTATTAGACACACAAATAAAAAAAAAAGTTTGATTATGATTATAAGGTGGGGAAAGAATTGCTTGTTGAAGACGAAATGTAAATGTCTTGGCATTACATTTGATAACAAGCTTAACTGGGCAGGACACATTGGACAAGGTAGGGGAGGGCGGGGAGGGTTCGGACAGTTTTTTACACTATGAATTGTAGCTTTAATTTAAAATTAATATTTTGAAATGTTAATTGTTTTGAATCTATGGGGAATAAGATTTCTTAATTTCAATAGACTATTACTAAATGATCTTAGTTTTTACATAAACAGTTTTTTTTCTTTAAACTTAAAAATTGTTGGAAGTCTCCCACTATGTGGGAGACAATGGACAGATTAGGGGGCTGTACTCGACACACTTATACGAAATTAAAAAGTTGCATTTATTAATAATAATCACAAAATAAGCATCACAAACTCATAAATTACTTAGTAAGCCCTTTGTTTTAAGATGGAGAAGATGTTACTAGCACAATGAAAAATTACTCAGGTCCATATTAAAATATATCATATTTTTTAACCTTTCACGAGTGTCCGTCAGAGGGAAGATTGATCATGACGTCGTATAGTACAAAAAATGTATCTTCATCAGACAAGATAAATCTGTATGATAAGTTCTTTCTTTTTAGAAACATTATTATGTAACCCCCACTATTCTTCTTCAATTCTTGATACATATCTTACACTTGACGTCGTCTTCCTATGAACGTTAATAAGTGCTTAGGCACCAACAGGAACACTAGTATTATCTTGATCAGAAGAAATATCTTCCTCCCATTTCCCTCCAGATGAGTCACCAATATTTGAAAGACACTGTCTGATCCACTTTCAGAGTCTCTTTTTTTCTTTGGTTCATTGTGACATTGATTGCTGAATGTTAAGGTAAGAGCTGTAGCTTCTTTTCTGGCCGACGTTTCAAACAGTTTTTAATAGCCCTAGCTTCTGTTCTTGAACTCTATTTCGACTTTTCTTTCGCGGCAGCAATTTAATTTTTTTTCCAGGGTGGCAATGATGCAGTGTCCTCTATTACGACCTCGTTTTGTGGCATTTCTTTCTATAGTCTTTGGAAAATGATGAATATTTTCCGGTGATATAATGCTAGTTGATGGAGAAACAATTTTGGTCGGGTTGGGGGAGCTATGTAAGGATCTGGATGTAGAGGACGTTGTAAAATCCAACTTTTAATTTGTGTGGCAATCATCCTTCAACCGCCCATCAGATGGATTTGTTTCAATTGGTAGTGGTCTGTCAGTTGCATAAGCCCCCAGGAAGTCTTCCTCGTCGAAGATTCCCCAGTTGCATGCCACAATGCCGGTAGATTCAAATCCCTTCTTGATGTTTGACCGAGTAGAAGACTTTCCAGGCTGAATAGCATATGGATGACAAATCATAAATGCTGAGGGGTTGCCCGGGGTGTTTTATCATCCACGGGTCACATCCTTCACTCACAAATGTGTTGAGGGACCTATAAATTCAATTTTCCAGAGGTTGCAACTTATTTGTGGTATAGGGAGGAAAAGTAAAGACACCAATGCCATTACTTTTAAAATAATCAAGTGCTTCAATGGAAAGGTGGGTTTCATTATTGTCCTTCAAAAACACAATTACAATATCTTCTTGTCAATAGAACATTTACTATATTTTGACAAATACTCTGACATTTTATAAAGTGTTTACTGGTCATTCAACCAGACGGATGGGCCAAACCAAATGGACCATTATTTGGCACACCATACATCATACGCTTTTGATCAAACCGCTGGCGTGGAAAAATTAATACTTAAGGGAGGGCATTTCCAGATGCACTAACTATTCCAAAATAAGTTATGAGCTCTCCACATTCTCGTGATACCTCTTGACCGACTTGGCGTGAAATAACTTTAGGCTTCTGAGGAATGGTCGTATCTCTATGTCGCATCTAGATTATAAATTTTATGATGTTCAAATGCATGTTTCAAGATCTCTTCCAGCCTGTACTAAAAATAGTTTTAAGGTACTGTATTTGCATTAAAACTAGTCATTCTAGCTAAACTTATTGGTTCAGGTGTCCTGATGGAAAGTGAAGGATGTCGATGCATAAAACCCGTGAACCAATCCAGAGATGAGGATCGATTCGTATTCCAATTTTCTGGTACAGAAAAGTTATCTTTACACGCTTTATATTAGCTTGACTTGTAGGTATGTATGTATGTATGTATGTATGAATGTAACGGAATTTTACAACTCCATTTTGACCCACTTCCAGATGTCCGAGCTGGTTGAAATTTGGCACACATATTAAGAACCGGTGACAATACAAGAATTTCATAGCTATATCCTGCTATTCTCATTACTTTGACAGTAACAAAAGAAAAATGGTTGAATGTCGTGAAATTTTGCAATTTAATTTTAACCCAATTCCAGATGTCCGAATTGTTTGAAATTTTGCTGATGTATTGATAACTGAATACAATACAATAATTTCATAGCTATATCTTGATATTATCATTACTTTGACAGTAAAAACAGAAAAAATTTGCACACGTTTTAAGAACCTTTAACAATACAGCAGTCTCTTAGCAACGTCCTGCTATTCTCGTTACTTTGACCATCTCCAGTTTCCCGGGTGTGATTTACGAGCCTTGGTTGCTGACGACGATCGTCTTCCACTGTCTCCTATCCAGAAAGGTTTCTCTGTCTGCAGTCACTTAACGTGATGTTGAATAGTGAGTATTCGAAACATTACTTCGTACTATTACAGAAGAGTAGTCTTCCACATTTACCCTGCTATTGGACCTCTGGCTGAGCTGCCATTTAATTGTATTTAACTCGTGGAAGTAATAATTAAAAATGAAACTACAACACAAAGATAAAGAGAGATTGGCGAAGAAAAGCCAACAGTAGGAAACATACTTTTGAAACAATCTGAACTAAAAAGTTAAAAATAAAATTGTAGTTTAAAAAACTAAAAACACGCTTTCGTAGTAATGTGAACTAAAAGGTTAAAAATAATCTTTAAATATAAAGATTTTGTTTAACAGTGATGGGACGTCCCACAATACAGGATAAATTAATTTTTTTGAATAAGCTTAAAGAATAAAGTCACTGATTACAAAATTAACTTTAATGTTTAAAAAAAGCGTGGGTGCTCTCTACACAACTTTTGACAATGACTATACCTTTACAAACAGCGAACGACAAAAATATAAGACAACTTATATAGCACCCCATGCTTTTTTACATTAAAGTTAATTTTGTAATCAGTGACTTTATTCTTTAAGCTTATTCAAAAAAATTAATTTATCCTGTATTGTGGGACGTCTCATCACTGTTAAACAAAATCTTTATATTTAAAGATTATTTTTAACCTTTTAGTTCACATTACTACGAAAGCCGTGTTTTTAGTTTTTTAAACTACAATTTTATTTACTGCAAACTTATATGCCAGGCGTTTTGCACAAGCTGGTGTCAGTCCATGAAACATCTTGCTGCTTTAAACAAGATGGTATGTCAATTCTTCATCCATACAAGGTATTAAAAATTTGACTAGTTTTAAAGTCTGGGGCATAGTTACCATTTTCTGGATGCATCTTTGCTCTTTTTACACAGTCAATAAGTATTGATTTCTTAAACTGGTATTTATCAGCAGTCTTTCTGATTGATGTTCCCCTTTCTAGGACTTTTTCATCGTGGCAGCACAAAGGTCCCATCTGTCCTCTTTTTGTAATATCTCCCCATTTTACAACCTAAAACAAACACAGTCTCTAAAACCAAACACATATAATAGAAATGAGAAGAGATTAGATAGAAGTAAAAAAAATTCAGAAATAAGGGGGAGACTCTGACAGAATGTCGTATCTCTCCCATACAGCCATCATACAAAAGACATACATTTTTAACGTGACAAATATGGAAGTAGTGCAATCAATTCTTGTTTATTATATTCATTACTAACATAAGTATCCACAAAAAAAAATTTGCTTATTGCCAACTGAATATTGTCCAGCTCTACATCTTTCCTAATGGAGCGCTGAAACTTAAATTGGAATACACAAAACCAGAAAAACGGGAGGGATAACAATGCGGATTGTTAAAGCCCGTCTGCTGACTGTTGGCGTCGGCCATTCAAAAGCTACTAATAACTCACTAACACAAGCAGATGGGATGCTAACTATCCTTCGCGTTGTATGAAATCTAGGAATGTCCAGAGTATCCCACTGCCCTAACCCTCCTCGCTTTCTGCTATTATGTAATCAATAAGATAGCATGTACAGGCAAGTAGGATAATTTTATTAATATTATTATTAATTTTGCAGAAATGTGTGCACTTGTAAACACAAAAACACTGGAAGGTATAAACTTTTGTTGCAACAGCGCACTGGTAGCATACGTGCTGTTCTACTACTAATATTGTTGCCAAATTGTTAGTTCTGGAACAAAGGGTGAATCACCCTATGAAACCGCACGCGCATTATAAATAGACTTATTTACACTATACTAAAGTGATAAGAAGAGTTATGTCTACTTTCGCTTCGAACTTAACTTATACTGGCCGTTACAGACGAGTGGACATCTAATGACGTCATCAGCTCTGAGCAGTGACGACATCTGCAGCGAAAGGGTTAAATGTGTAACACATATTTTGGTCCTCAATTCCTAGCGAGTGAGCATCTATTCTAATGTTTCATGATATGGACAGTCAGTTAGTTTGGTGAGACAAACTCATGAAATTTGTGTTCTACCTTCTGAACTTTTTGTTTAAACCAAACAATAACCAATCCAGCTTACAATAATCCGATGATGTTTCTAATTTCCTGTACAGTGTCAAACTCGTGGACTGTGGTTTTCAACCTCTTCTTCCCTTTATTTGTTTTCTCAAGTATGGCATTGCTTTTTATTTTCCATACAATATCTAACAGATTGACACTACAGCAAGTAACGTTCTGTTTGCGAGCAACTTGTCTCCAACGTATGACACAAGTGTGAAAAGATTTTTATTTTATTTTTTAATCTGTGAAGAGCATTAATAACTCAACAGATGAAAGAAGAACTTCTAGTAGCGCATTATCTGTTCCAGCGGATAATATACAAACATAAAACCGCTATCACGTGAGATGAACACTTCCTCACTGCTACACGCTCAAGAGTAGAGTTACAAAAACGCGCCTTGCCAGTGATTTTATCTTAAAAATATGCTAATACGCTGGGATTTATCAGCGGTCATAAACACACGAATGCATAATGTATGCAAGTGTCTCACCGAATAGATTTACAGACATAAAATCTCGATAGAGCACTGAATACTCGTACGAGCACTGGAAGCTGTATAGAGACGGCAATTGTAGTCTGTTGTGACGCAGGCAATCAGCTGATGCGGTTGGCCACTGACACTGAGTGGAACCACTGCTCAGCTGCTGAGAGTCGAAGCGGTGGAACCAGTCGGAGGAGCGCTCGCTTTCATCAGCCGCCAACCATTCTCATTTATTAAAGTCACATATGATTACTACTCTACGTCAATCGCTCACTAATCACCACATTTCTGATTTTTGTAATATCAGCTCTAACTCCCATTTTTTTACATTTCAATAGAAATTTAACAAACATCAGCCGCATTTTTTTTTAGTTAAAGTTGTCATCGAAAAGTTATCAACAACTTATTTTTTCTTTCTATTGTAATTCCATGCTTTTGTTTCCTACTTTAATCACTTCATTCTTGTAGCAACATTTTTGGAGGAACATAACCGAATGAAACACACGAAGGGGATTTAGACATATATTTTTAACCACCCTCCTTACCTTCTTTGAGTCACAAAGAGCACGACAGGATAGCTAATCCCGTTTGAATCGTGTAGCACATGGTATCTCAAGGCCTGTTAAATACCACAACAGGGAAAAAGCAGAAAAAATAACAGTTCATCGAAAATGTGATGTGCCATCTACAATCACCAGGCAACGGGATGCAATGATGTTAGTGGTGTATGTGGTGATTTCGATGTGTTTTATTTTTCGTTTTTTTTTTGTAGGAAACAATGTAATACAGCTTAGTTCGGTTCTCTTCTTCAAACATTCATGTACATTATTAGTCATTACCTACAAGCGAGATTATTTGGTCTTTTTTAATTACGTTCATTTATACAGCCTAATATCTTAGTGACTAAATTTAGGCCCACCATATTAATTTTTAAATTGTTGATTACATAGCCTCAGGAAATTTACACGAAACATTTTTATGCAAAGGAATTTGGCTTATAGTTCCATTACACTTTGATTTGTTGTCTAATTAATTCTATAATATTACATTTGGCTTACAATTTTAGCAGTTACAGCAACAATTGCAAACCCTTTAATATTATATGTAATAAAAATGTCGCTTATTGTCGCTATATTCTGTACCTCCTTCTTACAATTTAATGTTAGAATTTACATTTCCAGGAGCTGAGCTTGAACCCTCCCCTCTTAGAATCGTTATTCCTTCTTTGTTTTGACGTTTAACCGATTCAGTTTGTTTTGCTAATGTTCTATTACTAATGCACATTGGAGTTTATATGCACGTTTCCGTTGTAGAAGCATGAGGGATATGCGAGAGTCCAGCATTGCAGTGGTGTTTTACAGTTTTCTAAATTTACTGCAATATTTCAGTTTTCACTGAAGTAGCAGTATTACAATGTAGTTTTACTTCAATATGGAGCATATTCTCAAATTGCTCATCGTTCCATTGGAACCTTACTAAAGAACATTGTCATCGACTTATCTTCTTTATAAATTTTATTACAGAATTATTTCAGTCCTATATAAGAACGAAGTCTTTCTCGGCGTTGAGAATGTATGAAATGCTCTCGGGGGACTAGTCGAGTCAAGAATGCGTTGTCACACGATATTTCGGCAATTAAATTTATTGTGGCCATCTTCTGGTGAACCCGAGAGCATTTCATATTTCAGTCCTTTTTGCACTAACACGCTATTACATTATTTACGAGCTATAATGAAATCCTGGAACATTTTCCATTTATTATGGTACATTCACATCCTTAGTACCACATTTTTTAAAATTGTTTAAACTCAGTGCTGGTGGTTTATTGAAATATTCCAGTTATTTTAGGGTACCCCATCATTCAGTTAGTTGCAGTTAGCCCAGTATACACATATCTGTCTATCATGTGGTTATATCGCTGGGTACATGTGCCGGATTGCTGGATAATAACAGTTGTTTATAAGTAACATTCACTTAAGTTTATGTTGTAAGACACTACACTTCTGAGCCAGTTCGCATTTGCCGGGAGGCTTGTCATTAATATGGAAATTAACTCCCAGATAATGTCATGATTAACTGTGTATTGGTGCAAAGGTCAATGATACATTCCCTATACATTACAAACAAGTTACATTTCCCTCTTTTGTTTTGGCCACGGTAGAAGCGCTTTGTTTGCTGCAAATGGTATGCTGACATTTGTCATTCTGCCACGCGACCATTCTGACTCAAACCTGTAGGTGGCCTCGGTTCCGTTTTAACTATGGTTTTAACAGTTATGCATTTGATTGGTTTTTGCAATAGTCATCTCTGGTATTACAATCCACTTATCCCCTATATGGCCTCATCCATTATGATGTTATAAAAAATTATCTACAGCGTCTATACTAATCTAACTCTGAACTTATACTGCTCTATGAACACCTCTACCCTCCACCATCATCCCGAAATAGTCTGCCAGCCATTACCATCTGGATTTCCAGTAGGACACGATCGACGGACACAATGGGACAAAACTTTCGACTCTCGGAAGTTTCTGTAGAATACTGTTTACTCTTAACTAATAATAATTTTCTATGCCCGTATGTTTGCCCATGTGACTTCCCCTGGTCGGTCTCCATGCCCGACCTCCGCTCGGCCCAGATATCTTTTTTGTGCAGTCGAGATACTTTGTTCACCCGATTATCAAGAATAATCCATGATCGCTTATCCAGAATTATGTCTCGCTTTGACCTACTCCGTATTATGTTAATATCCGGCGTCCTTATTTCTCCCATTATAGGACAGGCATATATTACATGTCCTGGGGTTTATTCTGACAGGCACTCGCATAAGGTCGTTTCTTTCAGACCTCTTTTGTACTATAGACTGTCATATGGGCCGTGCCCGGTGACATAATGTATCATTCCTGGTGTGGGTTTAAGGTATTTAAGTTGCAGTCGTTCATGTATGTTCGGAAACACACTGCATAGTCTTCTGCTATGAAATACTGTCCCACCGCTCCTGCCATTCAGCGAGAAGAGCAGCGCTGATTTCTGCCGCATTCTGTGCAACTGTTTCCACAATCTCCTGCACCCTGTCCTGATTTCCTTTTACTAACCAGTATTAGACCCCTCTTCTTCTGATTTCGTGGTCCCCTATGACAATTGGTAGAGCATTTGTGGAGGTAGTACTGTAGGCTCCACTCAATCACAGTTCTCTGCACACTTAGGACCTCCTCCCTAGGTTTCACAAGTCGAAGTCTGTGCGCCCAGACACTGGACGCGTACCCAATCAGAGATGCTTGGATAGTATCGTGGTATCTTCTTATCGTAATGTTAGAAAGGTGACATCTCCTTTGACCTATACTGATAAATCTGTTAAGCACAGCCTTAGCCCTTTCAAACGTCTCAGTAATATGTGATGCAAACTTCAGAGACTCGTCCAGAGTTACGCCAAGAAATTTGGTTGTCCATGTTCTTTTTTGTTTATGTTATTCATTTTGATAATAGGGCCACGTTCCAGATTGCCTTTGAATACCAAATCTGAGTTTTATTTGGTGCGAGACTATGCTTTGCCTCCGAGCACCATGCTTGAAATTTTTCAACAACCACTTTAGCTGGTTATTTCTCTATATCTCTGTCTGCGGCGACGATCTCATTTAGAAAACAAGTAAATCGTGTGCATAGGCAACCAACTCCAGTATGCATCCAGCCTACCTCCAGTAGACTAATCACCTTTTCGAAAACTGTCCCAAAAACTGGTCCACTAACTGACCCCTGAGGGCATCCCTTAGTCAAACGTCTTTTCTACCTTTCCGTAGTGGGAACTCACTGTGGCGTGATTTTTACAATAATCCTTCAGTTGATATATAGACTGCATGGAAACTTCATTTCTCATAGGTACGGAACAATATCGGTCACACAAAGATTATGAAAAAAACCCTGAGATTTCATAAAAAATCCTATAATATATTTCTTACACCAAACTTTTAACTAAGTCTACCGCTTATGTGTATTGCATATCTCGGTCAACATGCCTGCTCTAAAGCTGTATTTGGTTAATATACCATATTACTTCTGTGATGTTGCAATTTGGCGATCAGTACTTCTTTCTGAACCTTTCTGAGCACCATTGAGCAGGCAGATCGGCCGATAAGGTTTTTGGTGGCCAGTTCCCTGTCTCCCCCATTGATTAAATATTACAACGTCACTTTCTTTTGACACGTTGGGAACTCTGCCTTCAGCAGACATTGTTTAGTAAACTTACTTAAAGGTGGAGCTTAACTGAACACCAGAATTTGCGAGAACTTCAGTCCACCTTTTCCATTCCGGTACACGGGGCCTTTTGTGTGGCACATACTGTTTATGGCGCTTTATCACCTCATTTATAGTTATGTTTTCCCCTTCCAACGTGGCTGTATACAACTGTAATTGATCACTGCCCATTTTTCTATGGGTATCGCTTTCACTGTCTTCTACGACATCAGGTAATAGTTATTGCAATAGTACCTCGGCTGCAGTGGTCCAGTTCTTTGTCATGGTCCAATCCTCATCCCTCACTGTAGCCAAAGTTATTGATGGTCTAATTTTACCTGCGGCTATTTGGTATGGTATTCCCCAGGGGTCCGACCTAAGATTTGCTCTAACATATGCCTCCCAACTTTGAGTTTTCCTGAGAAGCAGTTGTTGCTTAAAAGCTTTTTTTTTCTGTCTGTATCTATTTAGAAGGATATACGAATCAGCCGCTACAAGGCAACGGTGGTATTACCTTCTCACCTTTCTCATGTTTGATTTCAGTCTATACTGCCGTTGGTTCCATTTTTATTTTTGCTTGTGGAATACTGCTATTTATTGTTGTTTGAATTGATTTTGTCAGCTCCCTCCCAATATAATCTACGTCATTTCCTCCATTAATCCCCTGGTGTTCGGAAGCCCTCCCGTAGTCCAGATCACGACGCTCTCTTGATGTTGTACCGGTGTTCAATATTCTCGCTGCTAAGAGTTTCCGTTCGTTCCCTGGAAAGTTCATTTAGAATTAAATAATGATCACTCGTGGTTTGTGTGTCTAGAACTCTCCAGTTTTGTAACATGTTCGCCACATGTTCGCTGGTAAGCGTTATATTTATATTGGATGTGGCCCCCCATCTGTCATAGAAAGTATGAGAATTGTATGGTCTATTTCTTACTTGCTGTTGTAATTCGTAAATCAGCTCCATCAAGTCCTCTCCTTTCTCGTTAGTTTGGTCACTGTACAAAGTACTGACCGTGCGTTTGCATCAGCTGCTATGATTATATTCTGATTCCCCAGGCTAATTTACTAAGGTTTGGACCTTTTGGATTTTTATATTGAAATTACATAGACACCACTATCACGTTACTCCATCCTGTGCTGATTTCTACACTTGTCGTGTGTTTATCACAGAATTGTGCGATTTTCGTGTTTGTTATGCTCCTGTTTAGGACTATTATACCTGCCATGGGATGTTCCCCGTCTGCTATAATTGCGGCATGGTATCAATCCTCTGTTTGAATGTGGTTCTTGTAGGCATAACACTCCCAGCTGTTTTCTTCTGCTAATTTTCTCGACCCATGGAGCACCAGTTTGCTCCGTCTAGCATTTATCTGTGCGAATTTTATATATTGGTCTATTACATACATTGCACTTCGACCACTTAAGCTGGGGATCAAACCTATCCTTCCATGAGTCATAACAAATTTTTATAGATCTCGTCCGGATCAAATATCTTTTTAACTAGGGTTGACAGCTGGGACGGTTCTGCAGACAGGTTGTTAGCTTTAAGCTGAATTTTGTCTACTGCTTCCAGCTGTGGAAAGGTTATCGACTGGGTGCAGCAAACGTGTTATGTGCCTGAGTGCCATTGCCAGCAGGTTCTCCTGTTCCAATTTATTCAGTCTCAGCGTGTCTTCTATATTCGCATACCGTGGCGTAGGATCCACTGAATTATTTTCTACCCAAAATTCCCATGATTATTGTATCAACATTGAGTTCTTTTTTTCACACTGTAAGTATTAGGAGTGTCGTTAAATAGAATACAGCCTTAAAATTATAGGGAGGTATTAACGACATGTTAATTAAATTAAGTCAAATTCATGTCCCGCGGGTTTTAATTTGCGTCTCTGGAACGCATCTTTGCTGGTGTCTCAAGTGTCTTGTGATCGGGGTGGCAGGGGATTCACCCTCCTCACGATTTGTAACAATTAGTTAATTAACAAGCAAGTAGTTAATTAGCCGTTAGCCACAGCCGACTACGCCACAAGACGAGTGATCGTACATGTGGGCCTTTGTTCAAATTATGAAAGATGTAAGACTTTTTTATACAAAAAATGCAAGGCTAATGTTATCAGTCTGATGTTGATGATAGACTTCATACTACTACACTCAATTCATTGTGTTATGTTCGTGTTTGTACCACATTTAATATTAAAATTAAAGACTGAAAATTATCTTAACATTACACTTATTAGAATTTACATACGTTCACCATTATCCATAAGCCCATAATCACACATTGCTGGATATAGGCTCTCCCAGGCCACGCCATCTATCCTTTTATCTGATTGATGTTTCTAATATTATGTTATAAATGTGAAAGTATGTTTGTTTGGATGATTGTCTTTTAACAACCTTTGAATGGTTGAAAGGATTCTAGAGAGAAAAAAAAAAAAAAATGAGAATGGTCATGGAATATCATACAAGATGTCGCGGGGAGCAGTTTCGGTAGGTCAAGTAGGCCGTTTGTTCGTTTATTTTTATTAATTATTCTTCGGCCCGTTTTCTTCCGTGTAGATTTCTTAATCTTGAAATCGTTTTTTTTATTTAACTAACATCTCTTTTTTGTTCATAGGCACCAGTTTCACCAGCAAATACCTTCAACAACATGTATCAATCGATTCTAAAAACAGACACACCGCTAATTCACCATTGAATATTGGCATGTGTTTAAATTTTGATACCAAATTAATGTCGATCCACGTTTGAAATTACTTAGTTATCTTGGAATCCTAGTAAAACGTACAATTTTAAAGATGATGTAAACCTTAAAGCTAAAAGAACGTTTCAATCTGAATGGCTTACAATCTACCACTGGTTGGTCTACTCAGCTATAGCAATAGGACATGTACGTCGAATATGAGATTTGTTTCGACCTCCAAAGCAGCTCGTCTACAAAGATAGTTTATAGCTTCTCCTTGTCTTAAACATCAAAAGTTTTACGAAGCTGCAGTCTCATGCAACAATTAAGTGGCATTGTGACGCGAAGCCTTCATCAAAAATTAAATATCATGGATACAGGGGTTACTAACTGTTCATGAATTTTTGAATACAGCATCTCACAAGGCAATTGAAGAAAACTCGTGTGAAACTTCGATCAGTTGTATCATCAATTTTATTTTGCAGACAGCATGACGTTCAACTTCGCGGGAAAGTAGAAAGGGGGTTATGTTTTCACAGATGTGCCATTATTTAAAATTGCTCTGGGGATTAGGTTTTAAAAATATCATTAAGACTCTGAAACAAAAACACGCTTTGTACATATCATACAAGATTGAAATAAAGTGATAAAGATTTTTTGTGATGTTCTGGAGGAGGTGAAGCATGCTTCGGCTTTTTCGGTATTAGCCGTTGAGATTGCGGATATTCGTGGTACAGAGAAATAATAAATTGGTGCTCGCTATCTACGTTGTGGTATTGATAGTAAATACCTAATAATTCTTGAAGATTTCCTGGGATATATGACGCTACAAGAGTTGAACCCGAAAACCATTTCTGAAACTCTTACTCACATTCTAGAAGGTAGTAATTTTGATGCTGGCAAAATTGTGGATTGCAGCTACGTCGGCTGTGTTGTAATTGCTAGTCATGTAGGTGGTGTTCAGATAATTAAATATTCTAGAGCCCTATTTTTCACTGTGCAAGCCAAATATTGAATCTTGTATCAATGACCTGAACCATAAGTAATCTTAATTTGTTTATAGAGAGTACACTGTGATGACATAAAATTCCAAATATACCTCCCTTCTGTGAACAGTAAATTACAAGAGTGTAAGAAATTTTTCTATGAATTTTATTACTAGAACTATTAGGAGAAAGTTCTTCTAATCTAGATGTTACATAGGGTGTACCTCAAGGAAGTGTAATAGGACCACTTCTTTTCTTAATTTTTATAAACGATCTCGGAGACAAAGTGAAAAGCCTTTTTAGATTGTTTGCTGATGATGCGGTTATTTATAGGGAAGTAAGAACTTTGGCCGATTGCTTAGAAATTCAGCGCGATCTGGATGTTATTTTGGCTTGGTGCGCTGAGTGGCAACTTACTCTAAACGTAAAAAGTGCAAGACAATGAGCATAACTAACAAAAGAATCCGATTGTTCAGAAATACGAGTTAAACAATACAGTTATTGATATGGTCGATTCTATTAAATATTTGGGAGTAACAGTACAAAGGAACATGAAATGGGACATACACATTAATTCTTTAGTAGGTAGAGCAAATTCTAGGCTGCGATTCATAGGTAGAATCTTGAAAAATTGTAATGAACAAACAAAGGAGATAGCGTACAAATCTCTTGTGCGTCCACATTTGGATTATTGCTGTGCCATTTGGGACCCGTTTCGTAAGGGATTGATCGAAAGTATAGAGAAAGTACAGAGAAGAGCCACTCGATTCGTGACCGCTTGCTACAGTCCTTATGAAAGCGTCACAGAACTGATTAGTAGATTAGGTTGGGAGTCTCTGGTAGATAGACGACACACGTTTCGTTTAAACTTATTGGAAAACATGCGTACTCCAACTTTCACTCATGAGTGTAGTGAAATACTTCTTTCACCAACCTATTTGAGTCGGAAGGACAGGAAAGATAAAATTAGAGAAATAAGGTGCCGGGTTGATTCTTATATGAATTCTTTTTTCCCTCGTACCATTAGGGATTGGAATGCACAGCAAAGAGATTAGCTTTGGTGCTGAGCACCCTCTGCCACCCACAATTTTGTGAATTGCAGAGTATATATGTAGATGTAGATGTAGAACTTTCACACAAGTACCAAAATCGATAACGAAAACCAAAGCCTATCAGCTCCACATGAGTGCGACAACTCAGACATACATTGTGACATTGTTACTGATTGCTGCCTATTCCACCAAACTTGAGTTCGCGTACAACTAATTACAATAAGTAAATATGAATATAAAAGCAAAAAACGATAACATATACAACTTATCACCGTTATAATGCCACGATGGAGTTCGCTGTTATTTTTGAGAAAGCTCGAAATATTTGCGAAGAATTGAATCTTGATTTTTAAAGGTCCTCAAATAGTGACAAGACAGACCTACTAATCAAATCAACCCTCTGCAAATACAGAAGAAATCTTCAGAATATCTATCCTCATCCCATATTTACACCCCATCATTGCTTCTTTGTGAATGCGATTTTTTCTACACAAAAAATCATTTTAGTTTTTTCAGCTACACCCAGAAAATATAAGAAAATAGGACAAATCCTTATTTTCATCAATGGCAGAAAATATACATAATGTTTACGGATGTTTTATTGTAAAACCTACCACGTCGTATTTTTTTTTTTTTTTTTTTTTTTACTTATGGTTTTAAGCTCGTCCAAGTCGAGGTCATTAGTGGCGGGAAAAATACTGGGGACAAGGAACGGGAAGGAATCGGCCATGGCCTTTTGAAGGAGGCATTCCGCCATTCGCCTGGAGTGATCTGGGCAAATCATGGAAAACTCAAATCTGAATGCCTGTACGGGGATTCGAACCGGCGTCCCCCGAATGCGAGACCAAAGCGTTAACCTTCAGACACCACGCTAGGTCCTTGGTACAGAGGTACAAGTCAGATGAAGTGAGTGAAGCGGCGTTAAACGAATTCCTCACTGAATACGCAGATTTGACTGCTCGATGCACCCAGTTTTACCCATGGAGGAAAGAAATATATGGAGACGATCGACGCAAGAGACCTTCACCACGCATTGAAGTGACAGCGGCTGGAGGAGGAGTGGGGGGCCGTACCCATACAGACACGGGGTATATGTACAAAATCCTCAAGGGCACTCTAGGATAAACGTAAACGCCGCAATCTGGTGATGGATTATTATGTAACTCGATGATACAAAAAAAAATTATGTATAAATTTTTTTGATATCCTGCATAGTTTCTGAGTATTCTGTCTCAAATGTGAAATGTATTTGGTTGAAATTCAGAAGAACAAATTGGTCAAAGTGATATTTGATGATGGATTGTCATTTAAAAAGACAAGACAAATAAAAAATAAACAATAAAAATTTTAGATATCTCGCCTAGTTCTCGAGATACACTGTATCAAAAGTGAGGTATCTTGAGTTGAAATGCATAAGAAAGATTTCGCAAAAGTCAAATTTGATAATCGTTTCTTATGTAACACAACGAGACAAATCGAAAATAAAGAATAAAATTTTTAATATCTTGCTTAGTTTTCGGGATATACTGTCTCCAAATTGAAGGGGTTGGGTTGATATGCGGCCTGGACCAAAAATTAATTCTGCCAAAGCCATGCAGAATGGATATTTCAGTTTTATTACAACCACTTGTGGTTAGGTTGAAATGCGGCCTAGACCAGAATAAAAATAGTTATCTTGTTACCATATCGTAAGCTTAATTGGGAATAGCTAGAAGGAGTTTACTTCGCGATACACGTTTTGTCACTAACATGGTTCCCATGAAATTACTAACAATAATAGAAAAATTCTTTGTTCCTTATATATGCAACAACAAAACCATTCTGGTACAGACTGCAAGTAGACCTAACCTCAATCACCACTAAATTGCCGCTACAGAATCAAAATATGTAGACACATCCAAGCACTCGTTTTGAATCGCAAACTGCATTTGGGGTAACAACATCGTTTGCTGCATCAAGATTCTTAGATGGTACAAGATAGCATTATAAAATACTTAGACACATTAGAAAATGAAATAATCACAGCATCAAACACAATGTGAACTTTGCATTTGTATAGATTTGCAATATGGCCGCTGCCGCCACCGCACATGCGCATTATCAGCCGAGAGTTTAGAGGCAGCGTCACAGATTTAACGTCATTTCTCCTCCATATATTTCCTTCCTCCATGGTTTTACCCAGCGGTGTGCGAGGCAATCAAAATTGGCCTCCATGGAGGAAGGAAATATATGGAGGAGAAGTGACGTTAAATCTGTGAAGCAGGCTCTAAACTCTCGCGCATGCGCAGTGGCGGCAGCGGCGATATTGCGAACCCCAACCAATGCGATGTTAACATTGTGTTAGATGCTGTAATTATTTCATTTTGTAGTGTGTATGAGTGTTTTATAATGCCATGTTGTGTTCCATACGGTTGCACAAATAGGCAAGAGAGGAAAGAACCTGGAATATCATTTCATAAGTAAGTTGAATTCTAATTATCGTTGTTGAAGTGGGCGGTATGAATTGCAAACTTCGGTGCCTGTCTATAAGTATTTAGTCATAGCACTCAATGGGATGACTTTGTTCTCAAATTTATGTTGGTGTAGTGTAGAAAATGAGCATACCTTGCTATTTTGCACATAATAGACTAGCATTTCTTTTTAACAAGTGTTGAAAATGAGATTTAAAGGGGTGTGTTTTACATCGTGATTCAGTGAGTTTAGTATAGCGTTTTCTTTCATCCCGTTGCAGTTTATACGGACAGTGTATGATGAAATTAGATGTGTTAAATTATGCTATGCAATCTAGGAATCTTGATGAAGCAAACGATGTTGTTACCGCTAACACAGTTTGCGATTCAAATACGCGTGTGTGGGTATGTCTACATAGTTTGATTCTGTAGCGGCAATTTAATGGAGATTGTGGTTAGGTCTAAATGCAGTCCGTTCCAGAATAGTTTTGTTGTTCCATAAGGGACAAAGAATTTTTCTATTACTGTTAGTAATTTCATGAGAACCAAGTTAGTGACAAAACGTGTATCGCGATGGAAACTACTTCCATTCCAGCTATTCCCAATTAAGCTTACGTTGTGGTAACAAGATGACTATTTTTATTTTGGTCTAGGCCGCATTTCAACCTAACCACAAGTGGTAGTAAAAAAACTGAAATATCAATTCTGCATGTCCCCCATGTAATTCATTGTGGCTTTGGCAGAATTGAGTTTTAGTCCAGGCCGCATATCTACATCTACATCTGCATATATACTCTGCGATTCACAAAATTGTGGGTGGCAGAGGGGCTCAGCACCAAAGCTAATCTCTTTGCTGTGCATTCCAATCCCTAATGGTACGAGGGAAAAAAGAATTCATATCAACACAATCGCAGTATTTCCCGAAAACTAGTAAAGATATCGAAAAATTTCATTCTTTATTTTCGATTTGTCTCGTCGTGTTACATAAGAATCGATCATTAAATTTGACTTTTGCGAAATTTTTCTTCTGCATTTCAACTCAAGACACCTCACTTTTGATACAATATATCTCGAGAACTAGGCCAGATATGGAACATTTTTATTCTTTAATTTTATTTGTCTCGTCTTTTTAAATAAGAATCCGTCATCTAATTTGACTTTAACCAATTTTTTCTTCTGATTTTCAAACCAAAAACATTTCACGTTTGAGACAGAATATCTCGAAAACTAAGCATGATATCAAAAAATAGTAATTTTTATTTTTTATTTGTCTCTTCGAGTTACATTATAATCCATCACTAGATTGCGGCGTTAAGTTTATCCTAGAGTCCCCTTGAGGTTTTTGTACATATACCCCGTGTATGTATGGGTTCGGCCTAGCTCCCCCTCCTCCTCTGCCCGTTTGAACTTCAATGCGTGGTGAAGGTTTCTTGCGTCGTCTACATATACGAGGTGAGTCTAGAAAAAAACGGGATTTTTAGTGTAACTCTTTTTTTTTGTTTCCTTTACAACTTTTACCTTATCACCTTCAATATACCCCTCCACTATCCCTACACTTTTCCATTTGAATTTTCCATTGTTCAAAACAGTGTTTGAAGTAACTTTCTGTTATCATGTTCATAGTCTCCGTCGCTTTTTGCTTCACAGCTTCCACAGTCTCGAATCTGGTCCCCTTCAACACTTCCTTCACTTTTGGGAACATAAAAAAATCACATGGAGCTAGGTCTGGTGAGTAGGGTGGATGATCCAACACAGGGATCCCATGCTTGGCCAAAAATGTCTTAACCACCAGTGCAGTGTGGGCTGGGGCGTTGTCCTGATGAAGAATCCACGACTTGTTCTTCCACAACTCTGGTCGCTTTCTTCGCACTCGCTCACGGAGGGTGGCCAAAACCCCAAGGTAGTATTCTTTATTCATGGTTTGACCTTCAGGAACCCAATTTACATGCAGAATTCCATGGATGTCAAAAAAAAAAAAAAAACAATCATCATGGCATGTAAATGGAGACTTTCCCGGCGTATTGATTCAATAAAAGTTTCTCGGGAGTCCAGCCGGATGGTGTCATAAAACGACGACGTTTCGGGCAACCTGCTCGGTTATCTTCATCAGGTCTATTCTTGATATTTCTTCTCAATTTTGAGAAGATATATCAAGAATAGACCTGATGAAGATAACCGAGCAGGTTGTCGAAACGTCGTCGTTTTATGACACCATCCGGCTGGACTCCCGAGAAACTTTTATTGAATCATCATGGTCTTGAATTTTGATTTGGACATTCGAGCTTTCTTCTTTCGTGGTGAATTCGGACTCTTCCAGTGCATTGATTGTCGCTTAGTTTCTGGGTTATAGGTAAAAAAACATGATTCGTCACACGTAATAACTCTTTCCAACAGTTCAGGATCCTCCCTAATGTTTTTCCACATGTCAGAACAGATTCCCATCCGTAACACCTTTTGTTCCGGCGTGAGGATTCTTGGCACCATTTTGGAACACACTTTTCTCATATTAAAATTTTCATGTAATATTTGCCGAACAGATTCTTTGTCAATTCCCACAATCTCGGCAACTGCACGGATACTCAATCGGCGATCTTGACGGATTACTTTGCCTATTTTCTCGATGTTTTCATCCGTCTTCGAGGTTGAAGGCCGTCCTGGGCGCGAATCATCTTCAGTCTCTTCTCTCCCTTCTTTGAAACGCTTACACCATTCAAAAACAAGTGTACGTGACATACATTTTTCCCTATACACTTGTTGTAAGAGAGAATAAATCTCTGTTGCGGATTTACCCAGCTTCACTAAAAATTTCACGTGA
>JARYHS010013630.1:384884903-384901559 GCA_031002005.1 Vandiemenella viatica
TCTTTCTCGGCGTTGAGAATGTATGAAATGCTCTCGGGGGACTAGTCGAGTCAAGAATGCGTTGTCACACGATATTTCGGCAATTAAATTTATTGTGGCCATCTTCTGGTGAACCCGAGAGCATTCATATTTCAGTCCTTTTTGCACTAACACGCTATTACATTATTTACGAGCTATAATGAAATCCTGGAACATTTTCCATTTATTATGGTACATTCACATCCTTAGTACCACATTTTTTAAAATTGTTTAAACTCAGTGCTGGTGGTTTATTGAAATATTCCAGTTATTCTTAGGGTACCCCATCATTCAGTTAGTTGCAGTTAGCCCAGTATACACATATCTGTCTATCATGTGGTTATATCGCTGGGTACATGTGCCGGATTGCTGGATAATAACAGTTGTTTATAAGTAACATTCACTTAAGTTTATGTTGTAAGACACTACACTTCTGAGCCAGTTCGCATTTGCCGGGAGGCTTGTCATTAATATGGAAATTAACTCCCAGATATTGTCATGATTCATTGTGTATTGGTGCAAAGGTCAATGATACATTCCCTATACATTACAAACAAGTTACATTTCCCTCTTTTGTTTTGGCCACGGTAGAAGCGCTTTGTTTGCTGCAAATGGTATGCTGACATTTGCTCATTCTGCCACGCGACCATTCTGACTCAAACCTGTAGGTGGCCTCGGTTCCGTTTTAATTATGGTTTTAACAGTTATGCATTTGATTGGTTTTTGCAATAGTCATCTCTGGTATTACAATCCACTTATCACCTATATGGCCTCATCCATTATGATGTCATAAAAAATTATCTACAGCGTCTATACTAATCTAACTCTGAACTTATACTGCTCTATGAACACCACTACCCTCCACCATCATCCCGAAATAGTCTGCCAGCCATTACCACCTGGATTTCCAGTAGGACACGATCGACGGACAAATTGGGACAAAACTTTCGACTCTCGGAAGTTTCTGTAGAATACTGTTTACTCTTAACCATAAATAATTTTCTATGCCCGTATGTTTGCCCATGTGACTTCCCCTGGTCGGTCTCCATGCCCGACCTCCGCTCGGCCCAGATATCTTTTTTTTGTACAGTCGAGATACTTTGTTCACCCGATTATCAAGAATAATCCATGATCGCTTATCCAGAATTATGTCTCGCTTTGACCTACTCCGTATTATGTTAATATCCGGCGTCCTTATTTCTCCCATTATAGGTCAGGCTTGTATTATATGTCCTGGGGTTGATTCTGACAGGCACTCGCATAAGGTCGTTTCTTTCAGACCTCTTTTGTACTATAGACTGTCATATGGGCCGTGCCCGGTGACAAAATGTATCATTCCTGGTGTGGTTTAAGGTATTTAAGTTGCAGGCGTTCATGTATGTTCGGAAACACACTGCATTAGTCTTCTGCTATGAAAACTACTGTCCCACCGCTCCTGCCATTCAGCGAGAAGAGTAGCGCTGATTTCTGCCGCATTCTGTGCAACTGTTTCCACCATCTCCTGCACCCTGCCTGATTTCCTTTTACTAACCAGTATTAGGACCCTCTTCTTCTGTTTCGAGGTCCAGTGGTCATACACCTATGACAATTGGTAGAGCATTTGTGGAGGTAGTACTGTAGGCTCCACTCAATCACAGTTCTCTGCACACTTAGGACCATCCGTCCCTAGGTTTCACAAGTCGAAGTCTGTGCACCCGGACACTGGACGCGTACCCAATCAGAGATGCTTGGATAGTATCGTGGTATCTTCTTATCGAAATGTTAGAAAGGTGACATCTCCTTTGACCTATACTGATAATCTGCTAAGCACAGCCTTAGCCCTTTCAAACGTCTCAGTAATATGTGATGCAAACTTCAGAGACTCGTCCAGAGTTACGCCAAGAAATTTTGGTTGTCCATGTTCTTTTTTGTTTATGTTATTCATTTTTGATAATAGGGCCACGTTACAGATTTGCCTTTGAATACCAAATCTGAGTTTTATTGGTGCGAGACTATGCTTTGCCTCCGAGCACCATGCTTGAAATTTTTCAACAACAACTTTAGCTTTATTCTCTATATCTTGTCTGGGTGATCCTCATTGGCAACAGTAAATCGTGTGCATAGGCAACCAACTCCAGTATGCCATCCAGCCTCTCCAGTAGACTAATCACCTCTTCGAAAACTATGTCCCAAAAAACTGGTCCACTGACTGACCCCTGAGTGCATCCCTTAGTCAAATGTTTATCTACCTTGATTTTTACAATAATCCTTCAGTGATATATAGACTGCATGGACACTTCATTTCTCATAGGTACCGGAACAATATCGGTCACCAAAGATTATGAAAAAAACCAGAGATGTCATAAAAATTCCTATAACATATTTCTTACACCAACTATTAACTAAGTCTACCGCTATGTGTATTGCATCTTCGGTCAACCTGCCTGCTCTAAAGCTGTATTGGTTAATATCTATGTTACTTCTGTGATGTTGCAATTTGGCGATCAGTACTTTTTCTTGAACCTTTTCTGAGCACATTGAGCAGGCAGATCGGCCGATAAGGTTTTTTGTTGGCCAGTTCCCTGTCCCCCCCATTGATTTATATTACAACGTCACTTTCTTTTGACACGTTGGGAACTCTGCCTTCATCAGACATTTGTTTAGTAACTTACTTAAAGGTGGAGCTAACTGAACCACCAGAACTTGCAGAACTTCAGCCACAATTCCATCCGGACCTGGGACCTTATGTTTGGCCATACTGTTTATGGCTCTTATCACCTCATTTATAGTTATGTTTTCCCCTTCCAACGTGGCTATATACAACTGTAATTGATCACTGTCCATTTTTTCTATGGGTATCGCTTTCACTGTCTTCTTCGACATCAGGTAATAGTTTATTGCAATAGTACCTCGGCTGCAGTGGTCCAGTTCTTTGTCATGGTCCAATCCTCATCCCTCACTGTAGCCAAAGTTATTGATGGTCTAATTTTACCTGCGGCTATTTGGTATGGTATTCCCAGGGGTCAGACCTAAGAGTTGCTCTAACATATGGCTCCCAACTTTGAGTTTTCCTTAGAAGCAGTTGTTGCTTAAAAGCTTTTTTTTTCTGTCTATATCTGTTTAGAAGGATATACGTATCAGCCGCTACAAGGCAACGGTGGTATTACCTTCTCACCTTTCTCATGTTTGATTTCATTCTATACTGCCGTTGGTTCCATTTATATTTTTGATAGTGGAATACTACTATTTATTGTTGTTTGAACTGATTTGGTCAGCTCCCTCCCAATATAATCTACGTCATTTCCTCCATTAATCCCCTGGTGTTCGGAAGCCATCCCGTAGTCCAGATCACGACGCTCTCTTGATATTGTACCGGTGTTCAATATTCTCGCTGCTAAGAGTTTCCGATCGTTCCCTGGAAAGTTCATTTAGAATTAAATAATGTTCACTCGTGGTTTGGGTGTCTAGAACTCTCCAGTTTTGTAACATGTTCGCCACATGTTCGCTGGTAAGCGTTATATTTATATTGGATGTGGCCCCCCATCTGTCATAGAAAGTATGAGAATTCTATGGTCTATTTCATACTTGCTGTTGTAATTCGTAAATCAGCTCCATCAAGTCCTTTCCTTTCTCGTTAGTTTGGTCACTGTACAAAGTACTGACCGTGCGTTTGCATCAGCTGCTATGATTATATTCTGATTCCCCAGGCTAACTTTACTAAGGTTTGGACCTTTTGGATTTTTTATATTGAAATTACATAGACACCACTATCAAGTTACTCCATCCTGTGCTGATTTCTACACTTGTCGTGTGTTTATCACAAAATTGTGCGATTTTCGTGTTGTTATGCTCCTGTTTAGGACTATTATAGCTGTCATGGAATGTTCCCCGTCTGCTATAATTTGCGCTGACACTGACATGTACGGTATCAATACTCTGTTTGAATAGTGGTTCTTGTAGGCATAACACATCCCAGCTGTTTTCTTCTGCTAATTTTCTCGACCCATGGAGCACCAGTTTGCTCCGTCTAGCATTTATCTGTGCGAATTTTATACTATCCATTATGTCTGTTACATACATTGCACTTCGACCACTTAAGCTGAGGATCAAACCTAATCTTTCCATGAGTCATAACAAATTTTTTATAGATCTCGTCCGGATCAAATATCTTTTTAACTAGTTTTGACAGCAGGGACGGTTCTGCAGACAGGTTGTAAGCTTTAAGCTGAATTTTGTCTACTGCTTCCAGCTGTGGAAAGGTTATCGACTGGGTGCAGCAAACGTGTTATGTGCCTGAGTGCCATTGCCAGCAGAGTCTCCTGTTCCAATTTATTCAGTCTCAGCGTGTCTTCTATATTCGCATACCGTGGCGTAGGATCTACTGAATTATTTTCTACCAAAATTCCCATGAATGTTGTATCAAAATTGAGTTCTTTTTTTTCACACTGTAAGTATGTCCGGAGTGTCTTTAAATAGAATACAGCCTTAAAATTATAGGGAGGTATTAAAGACATGTCAATTAAATTAATGTTAAATTCATGTCCCGCGGGTTTTAATTTGCGTCTCTGGAACGCATCTTTGCTGGGTGTCTCAAGTGTCTTGTGATCGGGGTGGCAGGGGATTCACCCATCCTCACGATTTGTAAACAATTAGTTAATTAACAAGCAAGTAGTTAATTAGCCGTTAGCCACAGCCGACTACGCCACAAGACGAGTGATCGTACATGTGGGCCTTTGTCAATTATGAAAGATAGTAAGACTTTTTTATACAAAAAATTCAAGGCTAATGTTATCAGTCTGATGTTGATGATAGACTTCATACTACTACACTCAATTCATTGTGTTATGTTCGTGTTTGTACCACATTTTATATTAAAAATTAAAGACTGAAAATTATGTTAACATTACACTTATTAGAATTTACATACGTTCACCATTATCCATAAGCCCATAATCACACATTGCTGGATATAGGCTCTCCCAGGCCACGCCATCTATCCTATTATCTGATTGATGTTTCTAATATTATATTATAAATGTGAAAGTATGTTTGTTTGGATGATTGTCTTTAACAACCTTTGAATGGTTGAAAGGATTCTAGAGAGAAAAAAAATTAAAAATGAGAATGGTCATGGAATATCATACAAGATACTTTTATAAACGCGAACGATGTCGCGGGGAGCAGTTTCGGTAGGTCAAGTAGGCCGTTCGTTCGTTTATTTTATATTAATTATTCTTCAGCCCGTTTTCTTCCGTGTAGATTTCTTATCTTGAAATCGTTTTTTTATTTAACTAACATCTCTTTTTTGTTCATAGGCACCAGTTTCACCAGCAAATACCTTCAACAACATGTATCAATCGATTCTAAAAACAGATACACAGCTAATTCACCATTGAATATTGGCATGTGTTTAAATTTTGATACCAAATTAATGTCGATCCACGTTTGAAATTACTGAGTTATCTTGGAATCCTAGTAAAACGTACAATTTTAATGATGATGTAAACCTTAAAGCTAAAAGAACGTTTCAATCTGAATGGCTTACAATCTACCACTGGTTGGTCTACTCAGCTATAGCAATAGGACATGTACGTCGAATATGAGATTTGTTGCGACCTCCAAAGCAGCTCCGTCTACAAAGATAGTTTATAGCTTCTCCTTGTCTTAAACATCAAAAGTTTTACGAAGCTGCACAGTCTCATGCAACAAGTAAGTGGCATTGTGACGCGAAGCCTTCATCAAAAATTAAAGATCATGGATACAGGGGTTACTAACTGTTCATGAATCTTTGAATACGGCATGTCACAAGGCAATTGAAGAAAACTCGTGTGAAACTTCGATCAGTTGTATCATCAATTTTATTTTGCAGACAGCATGACGTTCAACTTCGCGGGAAAGTAGATGAGGGGTTATGTTTTCACAGATGTGCCATTTTTTAGAATTGGCTCTGGGGATTAGGTTTTAAAAATATCATTAAGAGTCTGAAACAAAAACACGCTTTGTACATATCATACCAGATTGAGAATAAAGTGATACAGATTATTGTGATGTTCTGGAGGAGGTGAAGCATGCTTCGGCTTTTTCGGTACTAGCCGATGAGATTGCAGATATTCGTGGTACAGAGAAATAATAAATTGGTGCTCGCTATCTACGTTGTGGTAGTGATAGTAAATACCTAATAATTCTTGAAGATTTCCTGGGATATATGACGCTACAAGAGTTGAACCCGAAAACCATTTCTGAAACTATTATTCACATTCTAGAAGGTAGTAATTTTGATGCTAACAAAATTGTTGATCGAAGCTACGTCGGCTGTGCTTGTAATGGCTAGTCATGTAGGTGGTGTTCAGAAAATTAAATATTCTAGAGGCCCTATTTTTCCACTGTGCAAGCCAAATATTGAATCTTGTCATCAATGACCTGAACGATAAGGACATCTTAATTTGTTTATAGAGAGTACACTGCGGCGACATAAAATTCCAAATATACCTCCCTTCTGTGAACAGAAAATTACAAGAGTGTAAGAAATTGTTCTACAAATTTTATTACTATCGTACGAGTTTAGAAGAGCTTTCGCACAAGTACCAAAATCGATAACGAAAACCAAAGCAACATCAGATCCACATGACTGCGACAACTCAGACATACATTGTGACATTGTTACTGATTGCTGCCTATTCCACCAAACTTGAGTTCCCGTGCAACTAATTACAACAAGTAAATATTAATATAAAGGCAAAAAAACGATCACATGTACAACTTATCACCGTTATAATGCCACGATGGAGTTCGCTGTTATTTTTGAGAAAGCTCGAAATATTTGCGAAGAATTGACAAGACCGACCTACAGATCACATCAACCCTCTGCAAATACAGAAGAAATCTTCAGAATATCTATCCTCATCCCATATTTACACTCCATCATTTCTTCTTTGTGAATGCGATTTTTTCTACACACAAAAAATTATTTTAGTTTTCTTCAGCTATACCAGAAAATATAAGAAAATAGGACAAATCCTTATTTTTAGCAATGGCAGAAAATATACACAATGTTTACGGATGTTTTATTGCCAAACCCACCACGTCGTTTTTTTTTTTTTTTTTTTTTTTTTTTTTACTTATGGTTTTAAGCGTCGTCCACGTCGAAGTCATTAGTGGCGGGAAAAAGACTGGGGATCAGGAACGGGAAGGAATCGGCCATGGCCTTGTGAAGGAAGCATTCCACCATTCGCCTGGAGTGATCTGGGCAAATCATGGAAAACTCAAATCTGAAATGCCTGTACGGGGATTCGAACCGGCGTCCTCCCGAATGCGAAACCAACGCGTTAACCTTCAGACACAACGCTAGGTCCTTGGTACAAGAGGTACAAGTCAGATGAAGTGAGTGAAGCGGCCTTAAATGAATTCCTCACTGAATACTCAGATTTGACTGCTCGATGCACCCTGTTTTACCCATGGAGGAAAGAAATACATGGAGACGATCGACGCAAGAGACCTTCACCACGCATTGAAGTGACACTGGCCGGAGGAAGAGTGTGGGGCTAGGCCGTACCCATACAGACACGGGGTATAAGTACAAAATCCTCAAGGGCACTCTAGGATAAACGTAACACCGCAATCTGGTGATGGATATTGTGTAACTCGATCAGACAAATACAAAATGAATGAATAAATTTTTTTTGATATCCTGCCTAGTTTCCGAGATATTCTGTCTCAAATGTGAAATGTATTTGGTTGAAATTCAGAAGAAAAATTGGTCAAATTCAAATTTGATGATGGATTCTCATTTAAAAAGACGAAGACAAATAAAAATAAAGAATAAAAATTTCCGATATCTCCCTAGTTCTCGAGATATACTGTATCAAAAGTGATGTGTCTTGAGTTGAAATTCAGAAGAAAAATTTCGCAAAAGTCAAATTTGATGATCGTTTCTATGTAACACAACGAGACAATTTAAATAAAGAATAAAATATTTCGAATACTTTCCTAGTTTTCTGGATATACTGTCTCCAATATGAAGGGGTTGGGTTGATATGCTGGCCTGAACCTACAAAATTAATTCTGCCAAAGCCATGCAGAAGGATATTTCAGTTTTTTTACTACCACTTGTGGATTAGGTTGAAATGCGGCCTAGACCAAAATAAAAATAGTCATCTTGTTACCACACTAACGTAAGCTTAATTGGGAATAGCTGGAATGGAAGTAGTTTCCATCGCGATACACGTTTTGTCACTAACTTGGTTCTCATGAAATTACTAACAGTAATAGAAAATTCTTTGTCCCTTATGGAACAACAAAACCATTCTGGAACGGACTGCTATTTAGACCTAACCACAATCTCCATTAAATTGCCGCTACAGAATCAAACTATGTAGACATACCCACACACGCGTATTTGAATCGCAAACTGATGTTAGCGGTAACAACATCGTTTGCTTCATCAAGATTCCTAGATTGCATAGCATAATTTAACACATCTAATTTCATCATACACTGTCCGTATAAACTGCAACGGGATGAAAGAAAACGCAATACTAAACTCACTGAATCACGATGTAAAACACACCCCTTTAAATCTCATTTTCAACACTCGTTAAAAAGAAATGCTAGTCTATTATGTGCAAAATAGCAAGGTATGCTCATTTTCTACACTACACCAACAAAATTTGAGAACAAAGTCATCCCATTGAGGGCTATGACTAAATACTTATAGACAGGCACCGAAGTTTGCAATTCATACCGCCCACTTCAACAACGATAATTAGAATTCAACTTACTTATGAAATGATATTCCAGGTTCTTTCCTCTCTTGCCTATTTGTGCAACCGTATGCAACACAACATGGCATTATAAAACACTCATACACACTACAAATGAAATAATTACAGCATCTAACACAATGTTAACATCGCATTTGTTGGGGATTCGCAATATCGCCGCTGCCGCCACTGCGCATGCGCGAGAGTTTAGAGCCTGCTTCACAGATTTAACGTCACTTCTCCTCCATATATTTCCTTCCTCCATGGAGGCCAATTTTGATTGCCTCGCACACCGCTGGGTAAAACCATGGAGGAAGGAAATATATGGAGGAGAAATGACGTTAAATCTGTGACGCTGCCTCTAAACTCTCGGCTGATAATGCGCATGCGCGGTGGCGGCAGCGGCCATATTGCAAATCTATACAAATGCAAAGTTCACATTGTGTTTGATGCTGTGATTATTTCATTTTCTAATGTGTCTAAGTATTTTATAATGCCATCTTGTACCATCTAAGAATCTTGATGCAGCAAACGATGTTGTTACCCCAAATGCAGTTTGCGATTCAAAAACGAGTGTGTGGATGTGTCTACATATTTTGATTCTGTAGCGGCAATTTAGTGGTGATTGAGGTTAGGTCTACTTGCAGTCTGTACCAGAATGGTTTTGTTGTTGCATATATAAGGAACAAAGAATTTTTCTATTATTGTTAGTAATTTCATGGGAACCATGTTAGTGACAAAACGTGTATCGCGAAGTAAACTCCTTCTAGCTATTCCCAATTAAGCTTACGATGTATGGTAACAAGATAACTATTTTTATTCTGGTCTAGGCCGCATTTCAACCTAACCACAAGTGGTAGTAATAAAACTGAAATATCCATTCTGCATGGCTTTGGCAGAATTAATTTTTGGTCCAGGCCGCATATCAACCCAACCCCTTCAATTTGGAGACAGTATATCCCGAAAACTAAGCAAGATATCAAAAATTTTATTCTTTATTTTCGATTTGTCTCGTTGTGTTACATAAGAAACGATTATCAAATTTGACTTTTGCGAAATCTTTCTTCTGCATTTCAACTCAAGATACCTCACTTTTGATACAGTGTATCTCGAGAACTAGGCGAGATATCGAAAAATTTTTATTGTTTATTTTTTATTTGTCTTGTCTTTTTAAATGACAATCCATCATCAAATTTCACTTTGACCAATTTGTTCTTCTGAATTTCAACCAAATACATTTCACATTTGAGACAGAATACTCAGAAACTATGCAGGATATCAAAAAATTTTATTCATAATTTTTTATTTGTATCATCGAGTTACATAATAATCCATCACCAGATTGCGGCTGTTACGTTTATCCTAGAGTGCCCTTGAGGATTTTGTACATATACCCCGTGTCTGTATGGGTACGGCCTAGCCCCCACACTCCTCCTCCGGCCGCTGTCACTTCAATGCGTGGTGAAGGTCTCTTGCGTCGATCGTCTCCATATATTTCTTTCCTCCATGGGTAAAACAGGGTGCATCGAGCAGTCAAATCTGCGTATTCAGTGAGGAATTCATTTAAGGCCGCTTCACTCACTTCATCTGACTTGTACCTCTTGTACCAAGGACCTAGCGTGGTGTCTGAAGGTTAACGCTTTGGTCTCGCATTCGGGAGGACGCCGGTTCGAATCCCCGTACAGGCATTCAGATTTGAGTTTTCCATGATTTGCCCAGATCACTCCAGGCGAATGGCGGAATGCCTCCTTCAAAAGGCCATGGCCGATTCCTTCCCGTTCCTTGTCCCCAGTATTTTTCCCGCCACTAATGACCTCGACGTGGACGAGGCTTAAAACCATAAGTAAAAAAAAAAAAAAATACGACGTGGTAGGTTTGTACAATAAAACATCCGTAAACATTTTGTATATTTTCTGCCATTGCTAAAATAAGGATTTGTCCTATTTTCTTATATTTTCTGGGTGTAGCTGAAAAAAACTAAAATGATTTTTTGTGTGTAGAAGAAAATCGCATTCACAAAGAAGCAATGATGGAGTGTAAATATGGGATGAGGACAGATATTCTGAAGATTTCTTCTGTATTTGCAGAGGGTTGATTTGATCAGTAGGTCTGTCTTGTCACTATTTGAGGACCTTTAAAAATCAAGATTCAATTCTTCGCAAATATTTCGAGCTTTCTCAAAAATAACAGCGAACTCCATCGTGGCATTATAACGGTGATAAGTTGTATATGTGATCGAGTTTTTGCTTTTATATTCATATTTACTTGTTGTAATTAGTTGCACGCGAACTCAAGTTTGGTGGAATAGGCAGCAATCAGTAACAATGTCACAATGTATGTCTGAGTTGTCGCACTAATGTGGAGCTGATATGCTTTGGTTTTCGTTATCGATTTTGGTACTTGTGCGAAAGCTCTTCTAAACTCGTAGTAATAAAATTTGTAGAAAAATTTCTTACACTCTTGTAATTTACTGTTCACAGAAGGGAGGTATATTTGGAATTTTATGTCGTCACAGTGTACTCTCTATAAACAAATTAAGATGTACTTATGGTTCAGGTCATTGATGACAAGATTCAATATTTGGCTTGCACAGTGAAAAATAGGGCTCTAGAATATTTAATTTTCTGAACACCACCTACATGACTAGCCATTACAACACAGCCGACGTAGCTTCGATCCACAATTTTGCTAGCATCAAAATTACTACCTTCTAGAATGTGAATAAGAGTTTCAGAAATGGTTTTCGGGTTCAACTCTTGTAGCGTCATATATCCCAGGAAATCTTCAAGAATTATTAGGTATTTACTATCAATACCACAACGTAGATAGCGAGCACCAATTTATTATTTCTCTGTACCACGAATATCTGCAATCTCATCGGCTAATACCGAAAAAGCCGAAGCATGCTTCACCTCCTCCAGAACATCACAAAAAATCTGTATCACTTTATTCTCAATCTTGTATGATATGTACAAAGCGTGTTTTTGTTTCAGAGTCTTAATGATATTTTTAAAACCTAATCCCCAGAGCCAATTCTAAAAATGGCACATCTGTGAAAACATAACCCCCTATCTACTTTCCCGCGAAGTTGAACGTCATGCTGTCTGCAAAATAAAATTGATGATACAACTGATCGAAGTTTCACACGAGTTTTCTTCAATTGCCTTGTGACATGCCGTATTCAAAGATTCATGAACAGTTAGTAACCCCTGTATCCATGATCTTTAATTTTTGATGAAGGCTTCGCGTCACAATGCCACTTACTTGTTGCATGAGACTGTGCAGCTTCGTAAAACTTTTGATGTTTAAGACAAGGAGAAGCTATAAACTATCTTTGTAGACCGAGCTGCTTTGGAGGTCGAAACAAATCTCATATTCGACGTACATGTCCTATTGCTATAGCTGAGTAGACCAACCAGTGGTAGATTGTAAGCCATTAAGATTGAAACGTTCTTTTAGCTTTAAGGTTTACATCATCTTTAAAATTGTACGTTTTACTAGGATTCCAAGATAACTCAGTAATTTCAAACGTGGATCGACATTAATTTGGTATCAAAATTTAAACACATGCCAATATTCAATGGTGAATTAGCTGTGTGTCTGTTTTTAGAATCGATTGATACATGTTGTTGAAGGTATTTGCTGGTGAAACTGGTGCCTATGAACAAAAAAGAGATGTTAGTTAAATAAAAAAAAACGATTTCAAGATTAAGAAATCTACACGGAAGAAAACGGGCCGAAGAATAATTAATAAAAAATAAACGAACAAACGGCCTACTTGACCTACCGAAACTGCTCCCCGCGACATCTTGTATGATATTCCATGACCATTCTCATTTTTAATTTTTTTTCTCTCTAGAATCCTTTCAACCATTCAAAGGTTGTTAAAAGACAATCATCCAAACAAACATACTTTCACATTTATAATATAATATTAGAAACATCAATCAGATAATAGGATAGATGGCGTGGCCTGGGAGAGCCTATATCCAGCAATGTGTGATTATGGGCTTATGGATAATGGTGAACGTATGTAAATTCTAATAAGTGTAATGTTAACATAATTTTCAGTCTTTAATTTTTAATATTAAATGTGGTACAAACACGAACATAACACAATGAATTGAGTGTAGTAGTATGAAGTCTATCATCAACATCAGACTGATAACATTAGCCTTGCATTTTTTGTATAAAAAAGTCTTACATCTTTCATAATTTGAACAAAGGCCCACATGTACGATCACTCGTCTTGTGGCGTAGTCGGCTGTGGCTAACGGCTAATTAACTACTTGCTTGTTAATTAACTAATTGTTTACAAATCGTGAGGAGGGTGAATCCCCTGCCACCCCGATCACAAGACACTTGAGACACCCAGCAAAGATGCGTTCCAGAGACGCAAATTAAAACCCGCGGGACATGAATTTAACATTAATTTAATTAACATGTCGTTAATACCTCCCTATAATTTTAAGGCTGTATTCTATTTAACGACACTCCTAACATACTTACAGTGTGAAAAAAAAGAACTCAATGTTGATACAATAATCATGGGAATTTTGGTAGAAAATAATTCAGTGGATCCTACGCCACGGTATGCGAATATAGAAGAATAAATTGGAACAGGAGAACCTGCTGGCAATGGCACTCAGGCACATAACACGTTTGCTGCACCAGTCGATAACCTTTCCACAGCTGGAAGCAGTAGACAAAATTCAGCTTAAAGCTAACAACCTGTCTGCAGAACCGTCCCAGCTGTCAACCCTAGTTAAAAAGATATTTGATCCGGACGAGATCTATAAATAATTTGTTATGACTCATGGAAGGATTAGGTTTGATCCCCAGCTTAAGTGGTCGAAGTGCAATGTATGTAATAGACCTAAATGGATAGTATAAAATTCGCACAGATAAATGCTAGACGGAGCAAACTGGTGCTCCATGGGTCGAGAAAATTAGCAGAAGAAAACAGCTGGGATGTGTTATGCCTACAAGAACCACATTCAAACAGAGGATTGATACCGTACATGCCAGTGTCAGCGCAAATTATAGCAGACGGGGAATCATCCCATGACAGGTATAATAGTCCTAAACAGGAGCATAACAAACACGAAAATCGCACAATTCTGTGATAAACACACGACAAGTGTAGAAATCAGCACAGGATGGAGTAACGTGATAGTGGTGTCTATGTAATTTCAATATAAAAATCCAAAAGGTCCAAACCTTAGTAAATTTAGCCTGGGGAATCAGAATATAATCATAGCAGCTGATGCAAACGCACGGTCAGTACTTTGTACAGTGACCAAACTAACGAGAAAGGAGAGGACTTGATGGAGCTGATTTACGAATTACAACAGCAAGTAAGAAATAGACCATACAATTCTCATACTTTCTATGACAGATGGGGGGCCACATCCAATATAAATATAACGCTTACCAGCGAACATGTGGCGAACATGTTACAAAACTGGAGAGTTCTAGACACACAAACCACGAGTGATCATTATTTAATTCTAAATGAACTTTCCAGGGAACGAACGGAAACTCTTAGCAGCGAGAATATTGAACACCGGTACAACATCAAGAGAGCGTCGTGATCTGGACTACGGGAGGGCTTCCGAACACCAGGGGATTAATGGAGGGAAATGACGTAGATTATATTGGGAGGGAGCTGACAAAATCAATTCAAACAACAATAAATAGCAGTATTCCACAAGCAAAAATAAAAATGGAACCAACGGCAGTATAGACTGAAATCAAACATGAGAAAGGTGAGAAGGTAATACCACCGTTGCCTTGTAGCGGCTGATTCGTATATCCTTCTAAATAGATACAGACAGAAAAAAAAAGCTTTTAAGCAACAACTGCTTCTCAGGAAAACTCAAAGTTGGGAGGCATATGTTAGAGCAAATCTTAGGTCGGACCCCTGGGGAATACCATACCAAATAGCCGCAGGTAAAATTAGACCATCAATAACTTTGGCTACAGTGAGGGATGAGGATTGGACCATGACAAAGAACTGGACCACTGCAGCCGAGGTACTATTGCAATAACTATTACCTGATGTCGTAGAAGACAGTGAAAGCGATACCCATAGAAAAATGGGCAGTGATCAATTACAGTTGTATACAGCCACGTTGGAAGGGGAAAACATAACTATAAATGAGGTGATAAGAGCCATAAACAGTATGGCCAAACATAAGGCCCCAGGTCCGGATGGAATTGTGGCTGAAGTTCTGCAAGTTCTGGTGGTTCAGTTAGCTCCACCTTTAAGTAAGTTACTAAACAAATGTCTGCTGAAGGCAGAGTTCCCAACGTGTCAAAAGAAAGTGACGTTGTAATATTAATCAATGGGGGAGACAGGGAACTGGCCAACCAAAAACCTTATCGGCCGATCTGCCTGCTCAATGTGCTCAGAAAGGTTCAAGAAAAAGTACTGATCGCCAAATTGCAACATCACTAGAAGTAACATGGATATTAACCAATACAGCTTTAGAGCAGGCAGGTTGACCGAAGATGCAATACACATAGCGGTAGACTTAGTTAAAAGTTGGTGTAAGAAATATGTTATAGGAATTTTTTATGACATCTCTGGTTTTTTTCATAATCTTTGGTGACCGATATTGTTCCGGTACCTATGAGAAATGAAGTGTCCATGCAGTCTATATATCACTGAAGGATTATTGTAAAAATCACGCCACACTGAGATTCCCACGACGGAAGGTAGAAAAACATTTGACTAAGGGATGCCCTCAGGGGTCAGTCAGTGGACCAGTTTTTTGGGAACATAGTTTTCGAAGAGGTGATTAGTCTACTGGAGAGGCTGGATGGCATACTGGAGTTGGTTGCCTATGCACACGATTTACTGTTGCTAAATGAGGATCGGCCCAGACAAGATATAGAGAATAAAGCTAAAGTGGTTGTTGAAAAATTTCAAGCATGGTGCTCGGAGGCAAAGCATAGTCTCGCACCAAATAAAACTCAGATTTGGTATTCAAAGGCAATCTGGAACGTGGCCCTATTATCAAAATGAATAACACAAACAAAAAAGAACATGGACAACCAAATTTCTTGGCGTAACTCTGGACGAGTCTCTGAAGTTTGCATCACATATTACTGAGACGTTTGAAAGGGCTAAGGCTGTGCTTAACAGATTTATCAGTATAGGTCAAAGGAGATGTCACCTTTCTAACATTACGATAAGAAGATACCACGATACTATCCAAGCATCTCTGATTGGGTACGCGTCCAGTGTCTGGGCGCACAGACTTCGACTTGTGAAACCTAGGGAGGAGGTCCTAAGTGTGCAGAGAACTGTGATTGAGTGGAGCCTACAGTACTACCTCCACAAATGCTCTACCAATTGTCATAGGTGTATGGCCACTGGACCTCGAAATCAGAAGAAGAGGGGTCTAATACTGGTTAGTAAAAGGAAATCAGGACAGGGTGCAGGAGATTGTGGAAACAGTTGCACAGAATGCGGCAGAAATCAGCGCTGCTCTTCTCGCTGAATGGCAGGAGCGGTGGGACAGTAGTTTCATAGCAGAAGACTATGCAGTGTGTTTCCGAACATACATGAACGACTGCAACTTAAATACCTTAAACCCACACCAGGAATGATACATTATGTCACCGGGCACGGCCCATATGACAGTCTATAGTACAAAAGAGGTCTGAAAGAAACGACCTTATGCGAGTGCCTGTCAGAATGAACCCCAGGACATGTAATATATGCCTGTCCTATAATGGGAGAAATAAGGACGCCGGATATTAACATAATACGGAGTAGGTCAAAGCGAGACATAATTCTGGATAAGCGATCATGGATTATTCTTGATAATCGGGTGAACAAAGTATCTCGACTGCACAAAAAAGATATCTGGGCCGAGCGGAGGTCGGGCAT
>JARYHS010013630.1:384902559-384921784 GCA_031002005.1 Vandiemenella viatica
ACTTGCAGAACTTCAGCCAAAATTCCATCCGGACCTGGGGCCTTATGTTTGGCCATACTGTTTATGGCTCTTATCTCCTCATTTATAGTTATGTTTTCCCCTTCCAACGTGGCTGTATACAACTGTAATTGATCACTGCCCATTTTTCTATGGGTATCGCTTTCACTGTCTTCTACGACATCAGGTAATAGTTATTGCAATAGTACCTCGGCTGCAGTGGTCCAGTTCTTTGTCATGGTCCAATCCTCATCCCTCACTGTAGCCAAAGTTATTGATGGTCTAATTTTACCTGCGGCTATTTGGTATGGTATTCCCCAGGGGTCCGACCTAAGATTTGCTCTAACATATGCCTCCCAACTTTGAGTTTTCCTGAGAAGCAGTTGTTGCTTAAAAGCTTTTTTTTTCTGTCTGTATCTATTTAGAAGGATATACGAATCAGCCGCTACAAGGCAACGGTGGTATTACCTTCTCACCTTTCTCATGTTTGATTTCAGTCTATACTGCCGTTGGTTCCATTTTTATTTTTGCTTGTGGAATACTGCTATTTATTGTTGTTTGAATTGATTTTGTCAGCTCCCTCCCAATATAATCTACGTCATTTCCCTCCATTAATCCCCTGGTGTTCGGAAGCCCTCCCGTAGTCCAGATCACGACGCTCTCTTGATGTTGTACCGGTGTTCAATATTCTCGCTGCTAAGAGTTTCCGTTCGTTCCCTGGAAAGTTCATTTAGAATTAAATAATGATCACTCGTGGTTTGTGTGTCTAGAACTCTCCAGTTTTGTAAAATGTTCGCCACATGTTCGCCACATGTTCGCTGGTAAGCGTTATATTTATATTGGATGTGGCCCCCCATCTGTCATAGAAAGTATGAGAATTGTATGGTCTATTTCTTACTTGCTGTTGTAATTCGTAAATCAGCTCCATCAAGTCCTCTCCTTTCTCGTTAGTTTGGTCACTGTACAAAGTACTGACCGTGCGTTTGCATCAGCTGCTATGATTATATTCTGATTCCCCAGGCTAATTTTACTAAGGTTTGGACCATTTTGGATTTTTATATTGAAATTACATAGACACCACTATCACGTTACTCCATCCTGTGCTGATTTCTACACTTGTCGTGTGTTTATCACAGAATTGTGCGATTTTCGTGTTTGTTATGCTCCTGTTTAGGACTATTATACCTGCCATGGGATGTTCCCCGTCTGCTATAATTTGCGCTGACACTGGCATGTACGGTATCAATCCTCTGTTTGAATGTGGTTCTTGTAGGCATAACACTTCCCAGCTGTTTTCTTCTGCTAATTTTCTCGACCCATGGAGCACCAGTTTGCTCCGTCTAGCATTTATCTGTGCGAATTTTATACTATCCATTTAGGTCTATTACATACATTGCACTTCGACCACTTAAGCTGGGGATCAAACCTTATCCTTCCATGAGTCATAACAAATTATTTATAGATCTCGTCCGGATCAAATATCTTTTTAACTAGGGTTGACAGCTGGGACGGTTCTGCAGACAGGTTGTTAGCTTTAAGCTGAATTTTGTCTACTACTTCCAGCTGTGGAAAGGTTATCGACTGGTGCAGCAAACGTGTTATGTGCCTGAGTGCCATTGCCAGCAGATTCTCCTGTTCCAATTTATTCTTCTATATTCGCATACCGTGGCGTAGGATCCACTGAATTATTTTCTACCAAAATTCCCATGATTATTGTATCAACATTGAGTTCTTTTTTTCACACTGTAAGTATATTAGGAGTGTCGTTAAATAGAATACAGCCTTAAAATTATAGGGAGGTATTAACGACATGTTAATTAAATTAAGGTCAAATTCATGTCCCGCGGGTGTTAATTTGCGTCTCTGGAACGCATCTTTGATGCGTGTCTCAAGTGTCTTGTGATTGGGGTGGCAGGGGATTCACCCTCCTCACGATTTGTAAACAATTAGTTAATTAACAAGCAAGTAGTTAATTAGCCGTTAGCCACAGCCGACTACGCCACAAGACGAGTGATCGTACATGTGGGCCTTTGTTCAAATTATGAAAGATGTAAGACTTTTTTATACAAAAAATTCAAGGCTAATGTTATCAGTCTGATGTTGATGATAGACTTCATACTACTACACTCAATTCATTGTGTTATGTTCGTGTTTGTACCACATTTAATATTAAATATTAAAGACTGAAAATTATCTTAACATTACACATATTAGAATTTACATACGTTCACCATTATCCATAAGCCGATAATCACACATTGCTGGATATAGGCTCTCCCAGGCCACGCCATCTATCCTTTTATCTGATTGATGTTTCTAATATTATGTTATAAATGTGAAAGTATGTTTGTTTGGATGATTGTCTTTTAACAACCTTTGAATGGTTGAAAGGATTCTAGAGAGAAAAAAAATCAAAAATGTAGAATGGTCATGGAATATCATACAAGATGTCGCGGGGAGCAGTTTCGGTAGGTCAAGTAGGCCGTTTCGTTCGTTTATTTTTTATTAATTATTCTTCGGCCCGTTTTCTTCCGTGTAGATTTCTTAATCTTGAAATCGTTTTTTTTATTTAACTAACATCTCTTTTTTGTTCATAGGCACCAGTTTCACCAGCAAATACCTTCAACAACATGTATCAATCGATTCTAAAAACAGACACACCGCTAATTCACCATTGAATATTGGCATGTGTTTAAATTTTGATACCAAATTAATGTCGATCCACGTTTGAAATTACTTAGTTATCTTGGAATCCTAGTAAAACGTACAATTTTAAAGATGATGTAAACCTTAAAGCTGAAAGAACGTTTCAATCTGAATGGCTTACAATCTACCACTGGTTGGTCTACTCAGCTATAGCAATAGGACATGTACGTCGAATATGAGATTTGTTTCGACCTCCAAAGCAGCTCCGTCTACAAAGATAGTTTATAGCTTCTCCTTGTCTTAAACATCAAAAGTTTTACGAAGCTGCACAGTCTCA
Organism: Vandiemenella viatica; assembly: GCA_031002005.1. Lineage (NCBI taxonomy): Eukaryota > Metazoa > Arthropoda > Insecta > Orthoptera > Morabidae > Vandiemenella > Vandiemenella viatica. The sequence continues at coordinate 384,905,540 of JARYHS010013630.1, forward strand.
TGCAACAAGTAAGTGGCATTGTGACGCGAAGCCTTCATCAAAAATTAAAGATCATGGATACAGGGGTTACTAACTGTTCATGAATCTTTGAATACGGCATGTCACAAGGCAATTGAAGAAAACTCGTGTGAAACTTCGATCAGTTGTATCATCAATTTTATTTTGCAGACAGCATGACGTTCAACTTCGCGGGAAAGTAGATAGGGGTTATGTTTTCACAGATGTGCCATTTTTTAGAATTGGCTCTGGGGATTAGGTTTTAAAAATATCATTAAGACTCTGAAACAAAAACACGCTTTGTACATATCATACAAGATTGAGAATAAAGTGATACAGATTTTCTTGTGATGTTCTGGAGGAGGTGAAGCATGCTTCGGCTTTTTCGGTACTAGCCGATGAGATTGCAGGATATTCGTGGTACAGAGAAATAATAAATTGGTGCTCGCTATCTACGTTGTGGTAGTGATAGTAAATACCTAATAATTCTTGAAGATTTCCTGGGATATATGACGCTACAAGAGTTGAACCCGAAAACCATTTCTGAAACTCTTATTCACATTCTAGAAGGTAGTAATTTTGATGCTAAAAAATTGTTGATCGAAGCTACGTCGGCTGTGCTGTAATGGCTAGTCATGTAGGTGGTGTTCAGAAAATTAAATATTCTAGAGCCCTATTTTTCACTGTGCAAGCCAAATATTGAATCTTGTCATCAATGACCTGAACCATAAGTACATCTTAATTTGTTTATAGAGAGTACACTGTGACGACATAAAATTCCAAATATACCTCCCTTCTGTGAACAGTAAATTACAAGAGTGTAAGAAATTTTTCTACAAATTTTATTACTAGAGTTTAGAAGAGCTTTCGCACAAGTACCAAAATCGATAACGAAAACCAAAGCATATCAGCTCCACATGAGTGCGACAACTCAGACATACATTGTGACATTGTTACTGATTGCTGCCTATTCCACCAAACTTGAGTTCGCGTGCAACTAATTACAACAAGTAAATATGAATATAAAAGCAAAACACGATCACATATACAACTTATCACCGTTATAATGCCACGATGGAGTTCGCTGTTATTTTTGAGAAAGCTCGAAATATTTGCGAAGAACTGAATTTTGATTTTAAAGGTCCTCAAATAGTGACAAGACAGACCTACTGATTCAAATCAACCCTCTGAAAATACAGAAGAAATCTTCAGAATATCTGTCCTCATCCCATATTTACACTCCATCATTTCTTCTTTGTGAATGCGATTTTCTACAAGCATTAGTTTTCTAGCTACACCCAGAAAATATAAGAAAATAGGACAAACCCTTATTTATAGCAATGGCAGAAAATATACACAATGTTTATGAATGTTTTATTGCCAAACCTACCACGTCGTAATTTTTTTTTTTTTTTAACTTATGGTTTTAAGCCTCGTCGACGTCGAGGTCATTAGTAGCGGGAAAAAGCCAGGGGACAGGGAACGGGAAGGAATGACCTTTTGAATGAAGCATTCCGCCATTCGCCTGGAGTGATCTGGGCAAATCATGAAAAACTCAAATCTGAACGCCTGTACGGGGATTCGAACCGGCCTCCTCCCGAATGCGAGCCCAAAGCGTTAACCTTCAGACACCACGCTTGGTCCTTGGTACGAAAGGTTCAAGTCAGATGAAGTGAGTGAAGTTGCCTTAAATGAATCCCTCATAGAATACGAAGATTTGACTGCTCGAGTCACCCCGTTTTACCCATGGAGGAAAGAAATATATGGAGACGACGCAAGAGTACCATCACCACGCATTGAAGTTACACAGGCCTGAAGAGGAGTGGGGGGGCTTAGGCCGTACCCATACAGACACGGAGAGTATGTACAGAAAACCTCAAGAGGGACTCTAGGATAAACGTAACGCCGCAATCTGGTGATGGATTATTGTGTAACTCGATCAGACAAATACAAAATGAATGAATAATTTTTTGATATCCTGCCTAGTTTCCGAGATATTCTGTCTCAAATGTGAAATGTATTTGGTTGAAATTCAGAAGAAAAATTGGTCAATTCAAATTTCATGATGGATTCTCATTTAAAAAGATGAGACAAATAAAAAATAAAGAATAAAAATTTCCGATATCTCCCCTAGTTCTCGAGATATACTGTATCAAAAGTGAGGTGTCTTGAGTTGAAATTCAGGAAGAAAAATTTCGCAAAAGTCAAATTTGATGATCGATTCTTATGTAACACAACGAGACAAATTTAAATAAAGAATAAAATATTTCGAATACTTTCCTAGTTTTCTGGATATACTGTCTCCAAATAGAAGGGGTTGGGTTGATATGCTGGCCTGAACTAAAAATTAATTCTGCCAAAGCCATGCAGAAATGGATATTTCAGTTTTATTACTACCACTTGTGGATTAGGTTTAAATTGCGGCCTAGACCAGAATAAAAACTAGTTATCTTGTTACCATACATCGTAAGCTTAATTGGGAATAGCTAGAAGTAGTTTACATCGCGATACACGTTTTGCTAATAACATGGTATTTAATTTAATTTAATTGCAATGGAGCACACACTCCGGTGGCAATTTTCCTACAAACCCAACTTCCCCCTATCCTACACTCACCTACATTTTCCCTCTACAAATTTTAATCTTTAAATTCTTTTAACGTTTTCGGTATGTTATTCATCATTCCCCTTGGTAACTCATTCCAATCTCTGACACCCTAACCTAAAAAAGAAAATCTTCCCACACCCTTGTGCCTGAAATCGAGTGCCTGCTTATGGTCATCTTTTCCCTTCCATGAACTACTTTTCATACCTACTGCAATATCTTTCCATGCCTCATCGCCAGTATATGCCCTGTACACTCCCACTACCCTCCTCATACTCCTCTAGTCTTGCAATGAATCCCATTCCAGCTCCTTTATCATATCTGTCAATGATTGCATTCTGCGATAATTTGCAGAAACAAATCTAGCAGCCCTTCTTTGCACCTTCTCCAACTCCTGTATTTGATACTCAAAATGTGGATCCCATACTACACTACCATATTCGAACAATGGTCTGAACAAAGTTTTGTAACCCAATTCCTTTACTTCTCTCGTGCATCTCCCTCATCACTCTCTCCAATAAGTGCAGAATTTTGAAACCTTTTCCTACCACCTGTCCCAAATGGTCGTGCCCAGTTAAGCTTGTTATCAAATGTAATGCCAAGATAATTTACATTTCAAGTCTTCAGCAAAGCAATTCTTTCCCTACCTTACATTCATAATTAACTTTTTGTTTTTTATTTGTGTATCTAATTAGCTGACTCTTCTTTGCATTTATCTTCATCCCATGTTTACCAACCTAACTAGATATTATGTCCAGATCACCCTGCAACTGTTTACAGCCCTCTATCGTTTTGATCCTTTTATACAGCATTATGTCATCTGCAAACAATCTAATTTCAGATAGTAAACAATCAACACAATTATTCATTAGAATAATGAATAGCAATGGTCCCAATACGCCACCATGCGGCACTCCCATTTTTACTTCCACTTCCTTTTGATACATCATTTCCCACCCTAACTTTCTGTTTTCTACCTTTTAAAAATTCTTCTACCCAGCAAATCTCTTTCTCATCCACTCCAATAGTTTTTACCTTATTTACTACCATTTTGTGGCTTACTCTGCCAAACGCCTTTGAAAGATCTAGTGCTATACTATTAATTTGGCCTCCCTTGTCCACTTTCATCTGAAATATCTTGCATATATCCCACCAACAGAGATTCGCATGAATATCCTTGCCTGAACCCATGTTGCCTACTTGAAAACCACTTACGTTCCTCACATACATTTCTGATGTGGTTGCATATTAATCTTTCCATTAATTTACCTTACCACTGAAGTCAAACTGATTGGCCTGTAATTTTCGACTCCTCTTCTCACCCCTCCTTTATGTAGCGGTACTACTATCACACTTTTCCAGTCTTGTGGTAAGCAGCATGTATCCAGACTCAATTTAAGCAATATTTCAAGATAAGGTACAATGTCACACCTGGCTATCTTTAAGATATCTGTAGTAATATTATCTGCACCAGTCCCCTTATGTTTTTTCAGCTTACTTATTTCCTTCATGATTTCTTCAGGATGAATTTAAAATTTTTTAGTATCTTAATTTCTAATCGTATTGTTAAGCTCGATCTCCGAATTAGACCTTCCCGTTTCTGATTCATTGTCCCTAATGCTCTCACTAAACTAGTTACTTAAAATCTCTGCCTTTTTTCAAATCCTCAGTAACTACTTCTCCATCCTTATCTATGAGCATCTCTACACACTCTCTTCCCCTCAGTTTCCTGATATAGCCATAGAAATTTCTAGATGCATCAGTCAGTGGTCCTCCTGCACTGATAATGCTCTTCATAAACCCATCTTTAGCCACTTTCTTTGCTGTTATTAAGCCCTTGTTTAGTTGTTTGAAATATTCCCTACTATCCTGGTGTCTCATAACTCTCTTATGTTCTCTTCGTACCAACCTCTTTAACCTTCTCACTTCCCCATTATAGTACACAGGTTCTCTACTTCTCTTTATATTCTGCTTAGGAATGAATTTTTCTTCCCCCTTTCTTATTATCTCCTTGAACTCTTCCCACCTTAACTCTACTGCACTTGTGCCTTCCTTCCATTTGCTGAAATGTTCTTTGAAGTATCTCCTCAAATTTGAAATCTGTGCCTTTTTATAATTGTACCTATTTCCCTCTTCAGTTTTGGCTGCTGGTTCACTGAATCCTCTAATATCCATCAGAACTGCGTCATGATCACTTATTCCTTCCGTTACTTGACACCCACAAGGTTATCATCGGGCTTTATTAGGAATATATCCAAAATATTTTGCCCCCTAGTGTTTTGCTCTACCACTTGTTTAAATCCTCCTTCCTTATTAAGGTATTTGCAAATCTTTGTTCCCGTGTGTTATTAATCTTATTTCCTTCCAAGTTTACACTTGGTAAATTTAAATCCCCACCAATAATGACCATTCTATTCTCACCTCTGAAATTTGAGTAAGAATTTAATTTTTCCCTAAGAGCCTCATCTTCATCTGTCATTCTTCCACTGTGGTAAGCAGCCAACACCCAGATTTTTTCTTTTTTATTACCCCAGAAATCTACCCCAAGTAACTCATGGTCTTGATCTATGAATGAAACAATAATAGATAAATTCTTTGGCCCCTATATATGCAACAACAAAAACAGACTGGTACAGACTGCATGTAGACCTAACCACAATCTCCACTAAATTGCCACTACAGAATTAAACTATGTAGACACATCCACACACGCGTATTTGAATCTCAAACTGCATTTGGGGTTACAACATCGTTTGCTTCATCAAGATTCTTAGATAGCACAAGATGGCATTATAAAATACTTAGACACATTAGAAAATGAAATAAACACAGCATCAAACTCTATGTGAACTTTGCATTCGTATGGCTTTGTAATATGGCCCTGCCGCTAACGCGCATGCGCTGTATCAGCCGAGAGTTTAGAGGCTGCGTCACAGATTTAACGTCATTTCTCCTCCATATATTTCCTTCCTCGATGGTTTTACCCAGCGGTGAGCGAGGCAATTAAAAGTGGCCTCACTGTTCCAGCGACAATACGTAGCATTGAACGGTCATTTGCTAGTACATAGGTGGACACTGATTTAATCTATAAAGTGTTGTCCAAATATCGACAACGTCCTAGACGTCTTAAGTTATTATTCAAACAGAGAATTTAATAAAAAATTCTTATTTCTTAATCTTTTTCAGTGTATATTCTTTCATGGCAGCGGGGTGCAAGTGCCCCCTCCCCTTGCAACCCCTTTCCGGCGCACATGGCTGGAAATCCCATCATAACCACTTGAGTATTTGCTCTTAAGGTACCAGATAACTTTTCCTATTTCTCCTGGAGTAACTAAATTTACGAGAGTAAAATTTTCTTGGAAGACTATTCTGACAAAATCCATACTGTGTGGCGTTGAACTATTGGCAGTCAATTATCAGAAACAGATCAAATTTTTTTTTATTAAATATACCAGCAATTGAAAAAATTAAATTCTACTGAATTTTTCTTTGATAAAAATATCATTACTTGTTTAATTACTTTTTCCTATTTTATTTTTACAATTTCCCATATTGTCTTAATTTTATTTTCAGAATCATGAATAATAGGTAGTACAACACTTTTAGATTCTCTGTAAACCTTTCTCAGTATTTTACAGTACTGTTTGTAATGTGTTTTAACATTAGCATTCTGACTGTTCCTAGAGGCAATGCATAACTTCCTTTTATAAATGCATGATGTTCTAATGCCAATAGTTATCCAAGGTTTTTGTTCTTTTCGGAAATCAAGTTACTTTTTCAAGGGGAACCAACTTTCAAAGTAATTTAATACCATGCTACTAAAAATGTATTTTTCATTTTTGATCCATACTTTGCACTGTAAACATGTTCCCAGCTTGTGGTATTAAGGAACTTTCAAAACAAGTAACTCACTCGTCATTTATTACACGCTGAAGTTTAAAAACATTATTCTTAGAGCTAGTTCCTATTGAAGTGTTGATGGTTAATAACTGGGCATCGTGAACCGAATGTCCATCGATGGATGGCTTGATACTAAAATACAGTAATAGGTAGCGATATTGCCATCTGAACATAGGCTCCATTCAATTAATAATAATAATTATATTTTATACATTCTTTTAATTTTTCATGATTTTGGGAACAGAAAAAAATAACCAGAATTGACGTGCATTTTGAATTTTCGAAACGCAGTTGGTTTACCGACGTCTTAAGGTCGACTTATAACTAAAAAACTGTCATTAGTGTATCTGAAAACTTTTTTTTTTTTTGATGGAACAAGGGAACTGCAGTTACCAAATTAAAACTTATGAAACAGTGATTATCTGAATAGAAACTGGGAGTGCAATTTGTAGCTTGGAAAACACAGTATCTTTGTAGAAAAACTGAAATCAATACGCTGTGTGTGTCAGACGTTTGCTGTTTACGTTCTCAACATGGCAACGTGGGAGTCTTATTGAGCCGTAAAACGTCGTGTATATTAAGGAGGAGGGGGTTTGTTACTTTTTGCGTGTATTTGTCGAGGTCGTACAGCTGATACAGTGCTGATTGCAGTCTCCATAACATGTAAGCTACTATCGCTTCTCGGCGTTAGTGGGTGGAAGTTTTATTGTTATTTTATGATATTGATATGCAGTCCTGAGCGCATTTTTCTAATTAATAATCCCCCCAGTGTATGGTGTTCACTATACGCTTAAACTTCTCATAGTTTACGAATTGATACTTTAGTTAACTGTACTTTTGAAAGAATTTTATATTTTTTTTTTCCGTGAAATTTGTCGCTTTTTTTTTTAAACCACTTTATTAAATCGATTTTTAGAAATGTTTCCTTTGTGATTTAGAAACGAAGTTTCTACTGTTAACTTTTAGGCAACACTTTCATTTATTGTGATAGTATTTACGGGCAGCTGACAGTGAGCACTGTAGTGCAGTTAACTGTCTACGTGCTGCTGCTGTGGTTTACATCAAGACATTTTCTTCCCTATCATGTTTATCATTAACCTGACTTAATAACTCAAGCTATTGAGATCATCATCAGTTTGTAGTTGCTTGACTGTTGTTTTCTAGAGATGATTACAGTTAGATAGTGAAGATTAATTAAAATACATGTTACCAAACATAGTGACAGTGAATGCAAAGGGTTGTGGAAAACCAGAGAAAATAGAAAGGAATCAGTCTTTCCTTGCCCATTTAAGTTCATATTCAGTGCTGTCATTTCAGTAAGATTCTCTTACAGATGGGAACAGCTGCCAGCCACATGTTATCTTCCAAAATATGTATATGTTTTTAGTAGCAAGATGTTTGTTTCCTCTGCAATGTATGTTCCTATCTTACTGAACTATCTTTGAATTAACATTGATGGCTATAAGATATATTAGGCATATGAAATAAATTAATATCAAAAGAAATGTGTTGAAGGAAATCCAACTTTGAAATTCTGTTCATTCAAATATTTTGGACAACTTTTAGGCTATTCTTAACAAATTTAAATGTTATACTGTACTTAAATGTATGAATTGTGGTTAGGTTTTACTTCACAGTGCCTAAATTTGTTTTACTCTTTATACCTTTTGCTTTTTCACTAATGGCTTTCGTTATTTGCTCCAGTACCGTCATCTGGTACTGGAGCACCGAGCGTGGTGAGTGAGCAGTTAATGCTCTGGCTTAGCATTCAGGAAGATGCGGATTCGAATCCCCATCTGGGCATCCAGATTTGGGTTTTCCATGGTTTCCTCAAATCACTCCAGGCGAATGCCAGGATGCTTCCTTCAAAAAGGCCATGGCCAAATTCTTTCCCGTTCCTTGTCTCCAGTCCCGTCCTGTCTCTAATGACCTCGATGTCGACAAGGTGTAAAGCCGTAAGAAAAAAAAAAAATATGTGCTGGGACGTTGTGACATGAGTATTCTCATCCTAATTAGTTATGTGTTGAAGGAGTTTACAATGAAACACTAGGGATATTAGTATGTGAATTGGTTTGGAGTTTGTGTCTTATGATCTTTTTATCTTTAGTAGTTTTATTTTGTCATGCTGAGTTTACATGAGATTATCATGTAGCTCATATTTTTCTTTTTTTCAGAACATGCTTGAAAACACTGATCATGGGGACTCAGTATCTGTGTCTGTTCCTGACAGGTAAGGCAGTTCCGTGTAATTAAACCATTACCACTTAATATGCACAGTCACATTACTCGAAAATGTGTCAGCATGTTTTGAAATCTGACATGTGGAATATTCCATTTTAATATGCTCTATTTTGGTAAGCCTGGATGTAGATAAAATTCTGTTAGGTTACCAGCCAAGTGAATCTGTAGATGAAACATGAAATTTTGGTGGTCATAGTCTCAGCCATTCTAGACACTTGATAGTGGTGAGAGAGTTTATGAATCCTTCATTGGCTGGTAATGCATGATAATTTGATCTCTGTCTAATTATGCTCTGATGTGTGGCTTACAAAACTTAATACCACAGTGTTAGTAGTATCAATTGTTGACCACAACTCTTTCTATATTTTCTCAGTTACAAGTGAGTAATTGAATTATATAGAATGATTAACAACTCATTATTGCATTTCATAATGAGTTCAAACTTTTTGTAGAAAATTAATTGTATGTTTTTCAATGTTATATTATTTATTTTTTCTAGAGTTTTTCTTAAATATTGGTATCTCCTGCTTACGTTATTGTGACACCCCTTAGATATTTTGGTGTTTTTTATAGTTACTCAACACTTGCTTCCCGTCCTAAATCGCAGATTATTGGATCAGAAAACTGGTATTATGGTCATCATATGGTCAGAGTTTCTATGATGATCATGTTATTGCATCTCATGAAAACAGTTCTGTAACAGTTGCAGAGGCTGCAAGTATAACATCAGCATTGTCCCAGTCTCGACCAATCAAATAGTGTGGGCTACTATAGGTTGTCAAAAGCTTCTTTTATTGCATCATTTTAAACTCATTTAATAAGCAAACCAGTTGGTATGGTTTGGATACAAGAGCCTCTATTTTATCTCTCTTCTTGAAAAACTGTAATACAGTTTACTTGTAAAATTTATGCTGATAGAGATATTAATTTAGATGTAACCATAAATGGGGAAATAATTTAATCGCAAGATGCTAGACAATGTAGTCTTACATTCTATTTGATCAAGAAGTCTTATCATTTATCATTGTACTCATTGCTGTCATGTGGCTTCTCACTTCATCACTCCAGTAGGGCTATTACATCCCTCTGGATGGTACAACTTATTTTGTTTCTTCCTCCAACTTGTCATCCAGTAGTTTCTCCAATGAGACTCTCCAGTTATTTGCTAAGTGCCTCTGTTCTGTTGATTGTAGACTGCAAGTTGAAAAGTCTGAATTTTCCTGCAACTAATTTGTGATGGCTATACCAAGGTGTTATTTCGTGTTCCCTCACAATTGGTACCAAATATTTTTCTTGTATCTGTATTACTATATTTTTTAGAAACCAACTTTCTCTCCCATATAGGTGCTAGAAGGATACTTGTCTCTGCAGCCGCCATGCTCCGCTAATGTTCACCATGTTAACTTTAATTTTTTGGAGCATTTCTGTTGATTGTTTGTATTTATAATATTCCTGGTAAATATTGATTCCATACTATTTGATAACAGTAATATTGCATAGTCTCAGACTTGGCAACAGCATTTCTTACCCGCTGTGAAATGTACTTCTTTATAGCCATCTAACCTGGTAATCCTACCAGTTGTAGATGACATACAGTTCAATATGATTCTGAGCAATAGAGCATCTTAACTTCTTTACATTAACAAAGCAGATGCGATTGTCAGTTTTAAGGCCCAGCCGAATATATAATTCAAATCAGGTACATTCCATACTTCTGTCACATTAACAAACCAAGACACCAGACTGTTTACTTTCAGTATGTTATAATATATTTTATCATTTCTTTGTCTACTCTTGGTTGTTGTTTGTGTGAGCCATTTCTTAGACAATCAAGGAATGATCACTTGTTGCCATCTTATTATCTACTCTTCAGCTGCATACCTCATTTAGTGCATTTGTTTTTGTCATTTACCCATTATTGTCTGTGCTTGGACTTTCCCTCTTGTGATAAGTAGGTTTGTCTACTCTCTAGACAGGCCTTATGGTATACATTTTCATGTCTGTACTGGACGGCTCCCAAGATGAGAAATTTCTCTCATGTATTTTGTATTACTTTTGATGAATGTAAATCTAAATTGTAACCTATATTTTACTTGTTAAAGAAAATTATACACATTCATCATGTAACTTATTGTGTTTAATAAATATTATTTGTTTTTATATAACAGGATTATTACTAAACAGGAACAGTGAAAAAAATTTAGTGGATAGTTGGACCATGCTGTAAGAAAAAAATAATCTGGTAACAAGAAGCTAGTTATTTATAAAAAAAATCAATTTCAGAAAAATTTAGTGTGCTGTATTACTACAGATGAACAAAAAATCTAGTTTCTCAATCTGCTGACACAACTGGTCTCGCCTGAAGAATTCAGATGCCATTGTTGTATGGGAAAGTCCTTGATGCTTCTGTGGATCAGTTGCTCAAATTACTTTAGCTGTAGGATTTTTTTTCTTGGTAGCTGTTTGATGGTCTAGGTTTGGGGGGGGGGAAGTAATTTGTCTCTGATTATTCATCCTTAGAGAATGATTGTTTGTGAGATCAATATAGGATATTTACCAAGCATGGTGGGTGACCAGTTAATGCTCTGGCCTAACATTTGGGAGAATGCCGGTTCAAATCCCCATGCAGGCATCCACATTTGGGTTTTCCATGGTTCCCCAAATCAATCAGGCGAATGCTGGGTTGCTTCCTACTAAAGCCCAGGGCCAAATTCTTTCCCCTTTATTGTAGCTAGGCCCATCCTCCGTCTAATCACCTCAATGTTGATGAGGCATAAATAAGTAGAAGGTTTATTAGTGGGATTTTTAGCAGTAGAGTAAGTTTTCCAGTGTTGGAACATAAGCTAGTGTTTAAAGCAGGATTTAGAGACAGGAAATTTGATATTATTTAGTTGCTCCTCTACCATCACAGATTTCAAGCCACAATTACATACTTGATCACATGCAAAACCTACCACATAATGTCAAATGGAACTGGTAATTTTTGTACTAGCTCACCTACTCCTATACTACATTCCTTATTCTAAACTTTCCACACATTAGATCTCTATCAGAGTGAATGATAAAAGCAAATAGATTACCCTAAAAATTCATATGACTTAGATTTCTCTTAATATTAATTACTGATTCACAAAGGAAATCTGCAATTTTCTGAATATGGCTATTTCATCTGACCTATGGAGTTGAGTACTGCATTACAAAGATATTGTGGATATCAGCCATCCACTCTGGTGATATGTTCTTTCTTTCTCAATCCTTATATTATAAATATATCATAAAAATGATTTTGCAATTTTAAAATAATTTCATATGACATTATTTGCCAGGATATCCACAAATGGTTCAGCTAGTAATTGACTGAGTTTTGATTTGCTGTGCACCCATCTCTGTCATGGCTACCTTAATCTAATTTGGTAATCCTGCTGGGCGCAGGGGGCCTACTGTTTTATGTGAAATCACAACCACCAATGTGTTCTAGCATATTACACAGGGAGCTATGTCAGAGCTGAAGTTCAGGTTAATCAGTAATTTTGAAAATCCCTATCATGATAGGAATCTGAATTGGGGTAATTTGTTCTAAAGTCAGTTGCCTAAACTACAAAACCTCCAAACCATACTCTTTTTTTTCTTTCAATTTATAGAAATGCATCATAATATTTTTTGCCATTGTAATTTGCTTTTTGCTTTCTGGTGTTATATTTTTTATACTCTGTATTCTCATCGTATTATATCACACTCCCCATATACTAGCCCTTAGTCACAGCAGCTAAATGATGTGGCTGTCTCTAGCCAATAAAGATTACCTTAGATATTATTCTTTTTTCTGTCATCACAGCAACTCTGTCTTCAAGTTTATTAAGTGATGATTTTATACTTGTTATCACGGTCTTAAACAAGCTGGTTTGTGACAATTTTGCTATTATCATCACCACATTATCATATAAAAAATTGCCAGAGGGATTTAACATTAAAATATGCATAACATATAACTTTAATTGTTAAATGGCAATAGTGAAATATCAAGTAACCCTCTTGTAGCTAGTCCACCTTGGTGCAGTATGAACTGGATTCTACATAGAGATCTATTTGGTTGATCCTATAGAAAAGTTTGTGGTCAGAGTGTATCCTTAGTCATAAATTGGTGCTTCACTGAACACCTACTTGTGACTTTAAAGGCCAAATCAGTAAGAACATTAGGGAAAACTGCTGGTACCCAAGGCTAATTACAGCTGCGGCTTGACCAACTCTTGTAAAAAGCATACAAAAGATATTCTTAGAAGTCATAACTACCTTCAAATGAGACAATTTTCTTCGACTTTATGCACTGTGGCAGGAAAACTTGGTCTTTTGTCTCAAAACTATTTTAATGAACAAGACAGAGATTTTTGCAATCTGATAAGGTGTCATGGTGTAAGGTTGGTTGGAACAGAGGAACCACTCACTATTTTCTGTGACAGCCATTGTGAAGTAATATGGACCATCATTCTTAGGAATTTGTATTGCACTGTCGACCTTGCACTATATATTTTAACCATAAGATTAGAATATTTACTAAAAGTCAGTACAATGCACCAGTTTTACTACAAGAACAGCACCAACTGTCATAATGATTTGAAATGATAAAAATATATTAGTTATTCACCATTATAGTTGGTCAGTGTTGATAGATGACAGAATATGCTTATTTGCCTCAAAATGAATTGAATAAAGCAGCTGCTATATTAAATGTCATTGATATCTGTTTCTTGAATTTTAAAAATTTGTGATTATAAAGAAGGTTTGTTCATAAACTATGTTTTACAGTGGTTTTAATTATTCCTAAATTCTTCTATGTTAAGTAGTTGTGATAGTTGTAAGGAAAATGTGTGTCTGAATTAATAAAAAACATGTATTAGAAATTTATTCTTTAAAATTAATCTACAAAATATAAAGCGTTAGGTAATTTTTTCAATTGGAAAACTTTCTTTTGATAGATTTTCCCCCATTTGCTTATGCACCAGGAGGGAAGAAATGTTTCTTAAAAATAATTTATAAAGAAATATAATTTTTATCTAATACAAACTTTAATATCCAAACCTTTTTTAACCAACTTTAAAATTTAATCTGCTATTTATATAAAATTAATAAAAATGCAGAAAAATAATTGAAAGATGTTTGGGACTGTGTATAATTAAACCCACGTTTCTCTCGTAGAGATATACTAAATTAACCCATCCTACACCACTATGAGGATAGTAAAGTTGTGAGATAAAAATAACTTTTAGGTTATCATTTGTAAACCACTTGTAACTTTTTCATAAAGCTTATTACTTGTAAAATAAACTAGCTGGTCCATGACCCAATTTAAAAAAGTCATTGGGTGATCTGGTTGTACTTTGCATGTATATAATTCTCATATATCTTGTATATTATATTACAATTGAGACTTGTAGAACTATGAGTATCTGGTAAGTTGCTGTAAAGAAAATATGTGGTTTAATTTCCATACTGGTTACAGAGTTTCTATTTCATTTATTATTTTTACTTTCTAATTCTCCATTCATTAATTGGAGTAAAGTAATTGAAACTGTTTTCTTTGGTTTTTTAATAGGTCAAAAGTTGAACATCAACAAAAAGGTTTAGTTCTGTGTTCTGGACTGAGTGATGTCAGATTGATGGAGAATTTACAAACTAGCAGACCACTTCCCATCCAGTGTGATGTTAGCAATACCAGTGTAACCAATCACAGCAGTAGCACCATGATACCTGTCAGTCAGTTGCAGTATACATGTGCTATATGCCTTCAGTATTTCTCCTCAAGGGACTTGCTAATAAGCCATGTATTTATTCATTACCTATGCGTGACTTCGCCATTACATATTTGTCAAAACTGTGGGATGGTTTTCTTAAATCTGTCAAAGTTGTTTGCACATAGTTTTCCAGAGAACAAGAAAGTTGTATGTAAAGAGCCATCATTAATTGAGCTTGCATGTGCATTCTGTATGCACACTTTTTTCTCTTGGTGCTCTCTGACAAAACATGTGTTTACCCACATCTCAGCAGTTTCAACTCCTTTATATGTTTCTACAAATTGCTCCAAAGTGTTTAAAGGTATGACAAAACTTCAATCTCATGAGGACACCAGAAGAAATTCACAAAGAAGGTAAGATGATGCCTTATTATTTTGTATTGATGCTTATTTTGACATCTGATTTTAATTAGTTTTTGTTATTAGAAATTTTGTGTTAATGCCAAAAATATGTGTGCTTAGTTATCAGTTTATTCAGTAGAGAAGTTATTGTTTTATCCTACAACTATCATTTGTGTAGCTGCCTTAGCAATTTAGGATTGTAAGTAAAAAAAGTGAGCTATTTTAATACAAAAAGCCAGATTCTTTGATGCATAATTTTAACTTAGCTTCATTTGGCAGCATTAGGCTTGACAACTAACATGAACCAACTAACTACCAAACTGAAGACAGTTAAAAAAAAAAAAAAAAAGAGACACTATGTATCTCGTGATAAATAGCAGTATTTTTGTAATAAAGAAGCAGATTTGATTTTTAGCTAAGTATATAAATGATGTTAAAATATTTGCTAAATAATATTATTGAATTTCATGTCAGTTGCCCAGAATGGGATTCAAATTCATTTTTTCAGGATGTTGAGCTTCAAGAATTGCTTGGAATTTCAAGCAAGGAAGTTTTTTTCAGATTTATTATATCAAAATATAAATTTTATCACTAGTACTGTTATTATGTAACTGTGAATTTCTAACTGTTAAAATGAGAATTTTGCTTAATTTTTTATTAAATATTGTTATCTATTCTGTTTAATTAATGAACTTTTTAGCCAGTAATATTTGTTAATGGTGAGATAATACTGGAACCACATTATTGCTATTTAGTTAATAGGTAGGAGGTGGCTTGTTAAAAAGACTGATGTGTTTGTTTAATCCACATGATAGCACTAACTACGAGATATGTTATAGATGAAGAAGGGGGAATAACATATGGAGAGAAATGTAGAACTATGACTTTATATTAATATTTGATTTCAAGCATCAGTTACTGGTAGAACTTTTGTTATATAGCTGAAGTGAAGTGCAAAACAATTTATCTCTTGCACTATAAGAATTTAAATTTGAAATCCACTTAATATATCAGGCACAAGTAGGTTTGTAAGGGAAGTTGCCTCAAACACTTTAAACCCCAATCTCATTATTAACAGTAATGTGGCATCTATATGACACACAACATTTCCTCAGTTATTTGGATTCTTTTAATATAAGCATTCTCTTATGATGAAAACACATTTTGGATCTTGTTTGTTGAATTTACATACAACATACATAATCTATACAAATGTAAAAGGTGATGAAATTTTACTAAAATTTAATTAATTTATATGTAAAAATAAAAAGTATCAATTTACTTTCACTTAATATTAGATTAAACAAATCTTGCTGGGAAAAATATATTGTCTGAATCGGTCACTTTTTTTAATTGTTGGAGATATATGTTCT
>JARYHS010013630.1:384922784-384940558 GCA_031002005.1 Vandiemenella viatica
TCACTATCAGTTTATCATTAACCGACTAATAACTCAAGCTATTGAGATCATCATCAATTGGTAGTTGCTTGACTGTTGTTTTCTATAGATGATTACAGTTAGATGTGAAGATTAATAAAATACATGTTACCAAACACAGTGACAGTGAATGTGAAAGGGTTGTGGGAAAACCAGAGAAAATAGAAAAGGAATCAGCTTTCCTTGCCCATTTAAGGCACATCAGTGCTGTCATTTCAGTCAGATTCTCTTACAGATGGGAACAGCTGCCAGCACATGTTTTCTTCCAAAATATGTTTTGTAGTAGCAAGATGTTTGTTCCTCTGCAATGTATGTTCCTATCCTACTAAACTATCCTTGAATTAACATTGTTGCTTTAAGATATATTAGGCATATGAAATAAATTAATATCAAAAGATATGTGTTGAAGGAAATACAACTTTGAAATTCTGTTCATTCAAATATTTTTGACAACTTTTAGGCTATTCTTAACAAATTTAAATGTTATGCTGTACTTAAATGTATGAATTGTGGTTAGGTTTTATTTCACAATGCCTAAATTTGTTTTACTCTTTATACCTTTTGCTTTTTCACTAACGGCTTATGTTATTTGCTCCAGTACCATCATCTTGTACTGGAGCACCGAGCATGGTGAGTGAGCGGTTAATGTTCTGGCTTAGCATTCAGGAAGATGCGGGTTTGAATACCCATCTGGGCATCCAGATTTGGGTTTTCCATGGTTTCCTCAAATCACTCCAGGCGAATGCCAGGATGCTTCCTTAAAAAAGGCCATGGCCAAATTCTCTCCCGTTCCTTGTCTCCAGTCCCGTCTTGCCTCTAATGACCCCGACGTCAACAAGGTGTAAAGCCATAAGAAAAAAAATGTGCTGGGGCATTGTGACATTAGTATTCTCATCCTCATTAGTTATGTGCTGAAGGAGTTTACAATGAAACACTAGGGATATTAGTATGTGAATTTGTTTGGAGTTTGTGTCTTATGATCTTTTTATCTTTAGTAGTTTTATTTTGTCATGCTGAGTTTACACGAGATTATCATGTAGCTCATATTTTTCTTTTTTTCAGAACATGCTAGAAAACACTGAACATGAGGACTCAGTATCTGTGTCTGTTCCTGACAGGTAAGGCAGTTCCGTGTAATTAAACCATTACCACTTAATATGCACAGTCACATTACTCGAAAATGTGTCAGCATGTTTTGACATCTGACATGTGGAATATTCCATTTTAATATGCTCTATTTTGGTAAGCCTGGATATTGATAAAATTCTGTTAGGTTACCAGCCAAGTGAATCTGTAGAAGAAACATGAAATTTTGGTGGTCATAGTCTCTGCCACTCTAGATGCTTGACAGTGGTGAGAGAGTTTATGAATGCTTCATTGGCTGGTAATGCATGATAATTTGATCTATGTCTAATTATGATCTGATGTGTGGCTTATAAAAATACCACAGTATTAGCAGGTTCAAATGTTGACCACAACACTTTCTATATTTTCTCAGTTACAAGTGAGTAATTGAATTATATAGAATGATTAACAACTCATTATTGCATTTCATAATGAGTTCAAACTTTTTGTAAAAAATTAAGTGTATGTTTTTCAATGTTATTTTTTTTTCTAGAGTTTTTCTCTAAATATTGGTATCTCCTGCTTACCTTATTGTGACACCCCTTAGATATTTTGGTGTTCTTTATAGTTACTCAATACTTGCTTCCCGTCCTAAGTCGCAGATTATTGGAGCAGAAAACTGGTATTATGGCTATCATATGGTCAGAGTTTTATGATGATCATGTTATTGCATCTCAAGAAAGCAGTTCTGTAACAGTTGCAGAGTATGCAAGTATAACATCAGCTATGGGACATTGTCCCAGTCTCAACCAATCAGATAGTGTGGGCTACTATAGGTTGTCAAAAGCTTCTTTTATTGCATCATTTTAAACTCTTTTAATAAGCAAACCAGTTGGTATGGTTTGGATACAAGAGCCTCTATTTTATCTCTCTTCTTGAAAAACTGTAATATAGTTTACTTGTAAAATTTATGCTGATAGAGATATTAATTTAGATGTAACCATAAATGGGGAAATAATTTAATCGCAAGATGCTAGACAATGTACTCTTACATTCTATTTGATCAAGAAGTCTTATCATTTATCATTGCACTCATTGCTGTCATGTGGCTTCTCACTTCATCATTCCAGTAGGGCTGTTACATCCCTCTGGATGGTACAACTTGTTTTGTTTCTTCCTCCAGCTTGTCATCCAGTAGTTTCTCCAATGAGACTCTCCAGTTTTTTGCTATGTGCCTCTGTTCTTTTGATTGTAGACTGCAAGTTGAGAAGTCTGAATTTTCCTGCAACTGATTTGTGATGGATATACCAAGGGGTTATTTCGTGTTCCCTCACAATTGGTACCAAATATTTTTCTTCTATCTATATTACTATATTTTTTAGAAACCAACTTTCTCTCCCTGATAGGTGCTAGAAGGATACTTGTCTCTGCAGCCGCCATGCTCCGCTAATGTTCACCATGTTAACTTTAATTTTTTGGAGCATTTTTGTTCATTGTTTGTATGTATAATATTCCTGCTAAATATTGATTCCATACTATTTGATAACAGTAATATTGCAAAGTCTCAGACTTGGCAACAGCATTTCTTACTTGCTGTGCAATGTACTTCTTTATAGCCATCTACTATTACTATTACAATTACTCCGCGATTCACTAAAAGTGTTTGGCGGTAATCCTACCACTTGTGGATGACATACAGTTCAATATGATTCTGAACAATAGAGCATCTTAACTTCTTTACATTAACAAAGCAGATGCGATTTTCAGTTTTAAGGCCCAAACATTACCAGCCGAATATAGAATTCAAATCAGGTACATTCCATACTTCTGTCACATTAACAAACCAAGACACCAGACAGTTTACTTTCAGTATGTTATAATATATTTTATCATTTCTTTGTCTACTCTTGGTTGTTGTTTGTGTGGGCCATTTCTTAGACAATCAAGGAATGATCACTTGTTGCCATCTTATTATCTACTCTTCAGCTGCATACCATATTTAGCGCATTTGTTTTTGTCATTTACCCATAATTGTCTGTGCTTGGACTTTCCCTCTTGTGATAAGTAGGCTTGTCTACTCTCTAGCCAGGCCTTATGGTATATATTTTCATGTCTGTACTGGACAGCTCCCAAGATGAGAAATATCTCTCATGTATTTTCTATTACTTTTGATGAATGTAAATCTAAATTGTAACCTTATTAAACTTATTATTACTTATTAAAAAAATACACATTCTTCATGTAACTTATTGTGTTTAATAAATATTATTTGTTTTTATATAACAGGATTATTACTAAACAGGAACAGTGAAAAAGAAAATTAGTGACAGTTGGACCATGCTGTAAGAAAAAAATAATCTGGTAACAAGAAGCTAATTATTTATTTAAAAAAAATCAATTTCAGAAAAATTTAGTGTGGGTGTGTATTACTGCAGATGAACAGCAATTAGAAAATCTAGTATCTCAATCTGCTGACACGACTGGTCTCATCTGAAGAATTCAGATGCCATTGTTGTATGGGAAAGGCCTTGATGCTTCTGTGGATCAGTTGCTTATATTACTTTAGATGTAGGATTTTCTCTTGGTAGCTGTTTGATGGTCTAGGTTTGGGGGAGAAGTAATTTGTCTCTGACTTTTCATCCTTAGAGAATGATTGTGAGATCAATATAGGATATTTACCAAGCATGGTGGGTGAGCGGTTAATACTCTGGCCTAACATTTG
Source organism: Vandiemenella viatica (assembly GCA_031002005.1). Lineage (NCBI taxonomy): Eukaryota > Metazoa > Arthropoda > Insecta > Orthoptera > Morabidae > Vandiemenella > Vandiemenella viatica. The sequence goes on from JARYHS010013630.1 coordinate 384,926,590, forward strand.
CGAGAACGCTGGTTCAAATCCCCATCCAGGCATCCACATTTTGGTTTTCCATGGTTCCCCAAATCACTCCAGGTGAATGCTGGGATGGTTCCTACCAAAGGCCAGAGTCGAATTCCTTCCCCTTTATTGTTGCTAGGCCCATCCTGCCTCTAATCACCTCAACGTTGATGAGACATAAATAAGTAGAAGGTTTATTAGTGGGGTTTTCAGCAGTAGAGTAAGTTTTCCAGTGTTGGAATATAAGCTAGTGTTTAAAGCAGGATTTAGAGAAAGGAGATTTGATATTATTTAGTTGCTCCTCTACCATCACAGATTTGAAGCCACAATTACATACTTGATCACATGCAAAACCTACCACATAATGTCAAATGGACTGGGAATTTTTATACTAGCTCACCTGCCCCTATACCACAATCCTAGATGTCTATCAGAGTGAATGGTAAAAGCAAATAGATTACACTAAAAATTCATATAACTTAGATTTCTCTTATTAATTACTGATTCACAAAGGAATGCTGCAATTTTCTGAATATGGCTATCTCATCTGACCTATGGAGTTGAGTACTGCATTACAAAGATACTGTGGATATCAGCCATCCACTCTGGTGATATGTTCTTTCTTTCTCAATCCTTATATTATAAATATATCATAAAAATTATTTTGCAATTTTAAAATAATTTCATATGACATTATTTGCCAGGATATCCACAAAGGGTTCAGCTACTAATTGACAGAGTTTTGATTTCCTGTGCAGCAATCTCTGTCATGGCTACCTTAATATAATCTGGTAATCCTGCTGGGCACGGGGGCCTACCATTTAATGTGAAATCCCAAACACCAATGTGATCTAGCATATTACACAGGAAGCTGTGTCAGTCCTGAAGTTCAGGTTAATCAGTAATTTTGAAAATCCCAAGCAAGATAGGGATTTGAATTGGGATCATTTGTTCTAAAGTCAGTTGCCTTAACTACAAAATCTCCAAACCATTCTCTTATATTTTTTTTTTCCTTTCAATTTTTAGAAATGCATCATAATATTTTTTGCCAATATAATTTTCTTTTAACTTTCTGGCGTTATATTTTTTATACTATACTAGCCTTTAGTCACAGCACCTAAATGATCTGGCTGTCTCTAGCCAGTAAAGATTACCTTAGGTATTATTCTTTTTTCTGTCATAACAGAAACTCTGTCTTCAAGCTTATTAAGTGATGATTTTATACTTGTTATCATTGTCTTAAACAAGCTGGTTTGTGACAAGTTTGCTATTATCATCACCACATTATCATATAAAAAATTACAACAGGAATTTAATATTAAAATCTGCATAAAATATAACTTCAATACTTAAATGACACTAGTGAAAAATTCAAGTAACCCTTTTGTAGCTAGTCCACCTTGGTGCAATATGAACTGGATTCTACATAGAGATCTATTTGGTTGATCCTATAGAAAAGTTTGTGGTCAGAGTATATCCTTAGTCATAAATTGGTGCTCCACTGAAAACCTACTTCTGACTTTGAAAGCCAAATCAGTATGAACATTAGGGAAAACTGCTGGTACACTAGGCTAATTACAGCTGCAGCTTGACTAACTCTTGCAAAATGCATAAGAAAGATATTCTTAGAAGTCATAACCACCTTCAAATTAGACATTTTACTGTGTCTTTATGCACTGTGGCAGGAAAGCTTGGTCTTGTATCTCAAAACTATTTAAATGAACGAGACAGAGATTCTTGCAGTCTTATAAGGTGTCACATGGTGATTACCTCTAAGGTTGGTTGGAACAGAGGAACCACTCACTATTTTCTGTGACATCCATTGGGAAGTAACATGGACCATCATTCTTAGAAAATTTGTATTGCAATGTCAACCTTGCACTATATATTTTTACCATAAAATTGGAATATTTACTAAAAGTCTGTACAATACACCAATTTGACTACAAGAACAGCACCAACTGTCATAATGATTTGAAATTATAAGAAATATGTTAGTTATTCACCATTATAGTTGTTCATTGTTGATAGATGATATAATATTCTTATTTGCCTCAAAATAAATTCTCTTTTTTAGGTAAGTTACCAAGAGAAATGATGAATAATTTACCGAAAACTTTGAAAGAATTTAAAGATAAAATTTGTAAAGGGCAAACGTTGGTGGGTGCAGATTAGGGGGAAGATGGGGGTGTATGGAAATTGCCACCGCAGCCTGTGCTCCATTGCAATTAAATTACATGAACTGAATAAAGTAGCAGCTGTATTAAATGTCATTGATATCTGTTTCATGAACTTTAAAAATTTGTGATTATAAAGAAGTATTGTTCATAAACTATGTTTTATGCTAGTTTTAAGTATTCCTCAATTTTTCTATGTTAAGAAGTGGTGACAGTTGTAAGGAAAACTTATGTCTGAATTAATAAAAACATGAGTTAGAAATTTATTCTTTAAAATGAATCAACAAAATATAAAGTGTTAGGTATTTTATCAAGTGGTAAACCTTCTTTTGTTACCTTTTCCCCCATTTGATTTATGCAGCAGGAGGGAAGAAATGTTTCTTAAAAATAATTTAATTTAATAATCTTTGGGACTGTGGATAATTAAATCCACATTTCTATCATGGAGAGATAATAATGTAACCCATTCCTACACCACTATGAGGATAGTAAAATTGCCAGATAAAAATAGATTTTGGGTTATCATTTGTAAACCACTTGTAACTTTTTTGATAAAGCTTAATACTTGTAAAATAAACTAATTGGACCATGACCCAATTTAAAAAAAAAGCCAATGTGTGATCTGGTCCATTTAAGTAGTACTTTGTATGTGTAGACTCTTACAACCATGAGTATCTGGTAAGTTGCTGTGAAGAAAATATGTATTTATTTTTACTTTGTTGATATTTCTCTTAGTAATTCTCCATTCATTAGTTGCAGTCAAGTAACTGAAACTGTTTTCTTTGGTTTTTTAATAGGTCAAAAGTTGAACTTCAAGAGAAAAGTTTAGTACTGTGTTCCAAACTGAGTAATGTCAGATTGCTGGAGAAGTTAAAAACTAGCAGAACACTTCCCATCCAGTGTGATGTTAGCAATACCAGTGTAACCAGTAAAAGCAGTAGCAACATGATACCTGTTGTCAGTCAGTTGCAGTATACATGTGCTATATGTCTTCAGTATTTCTCCTCAAGGGACTTGCTAATAAACCATGTCTTTATTCATTACCTAAGCGTTAATTCGCCATTACATATTTGTCAATACTGTGGGCTGGTTTTCATAAATCTGTCACAGTTGTTTGCTCATAGTTTTTCTGAGAACAAGAAAGTTTTATGTAAAGAGCCTTCATTAATTGAGCTTGCATGTGCATTCTGTGCACACACTTTTTTCTCTTGGTGCTCTCTAACAAAACATGTGTTTACCCACATCTCAGCAGTTTCAACTCCTTTATATATTTCTACAAATTGCGACAAAGTGTTTAAAGGTATGACAAAACTTCAATCTCATAAGGACACCAGCAGAAATTCGCAAAGAAGGTAAGATGATGCCTTATTTTATATTGATGCTTATTTTGATGTTTGATTTTAATTAGTTCTCGTTATTAGATATTTTCTGCTAAGGCTGAATATATTAATTAATTTAATTTAATTGCAATGGAGCACAGGCTCCGGTGGCAATTTCCCTACACAGCTATCTTCCCCCTATCCTGCACCCACCTACATTTGCCCTCTACAAATTTTTTCTTTAAACTCCTTCAAAGTTTTCGGTAAATTATTCATCGTTCCTCTTGGCAACTCATTCCAATCCCTGACACCCTTACCTAAAAAAGAGTATCTTCCTACACCCTTGTGCCTGAAATCGAGTGCCAGCTTGTGGTCATGGTCATGTTTTCCCTTCCATGCACTACTTTTCATACCTACTGCAATATCTTTCCATGCCTCATCACCAGTATATGCCCTGTACACTCCCATGACCCTCCTCATCCTCCTCCTGTCTTGCAATGAATCCCATTCCAGCTCCTTTATCATATCCGTCACTGATTGCATTCTGCGATAATTTCCAAAAACAAATCTAGCAGCCCTTCTTTGCACCCTCTCCAACTCCTGTATTTGATACGTAAAATGAGGGTCCCATACTACACTACCATATTCGAGCAATGGTCTGACCAAAGTTTTGTAACCCAATTCCTTGACTTCTCTCGTACATCCCCTCATAACTCTCTCCAACAAGTGCAGAACTCTTGAAACCTTTTCCTACCACCTGTCCTATGTGTCCTGCCCAGTTAAGTTTGTTATCAAAAGTAATTCCAAGATATTTGCATTTCAAGTCTTCAGCAAGCAATTCTTTCCCCACCTTATATTCATAATTAACCTTTTGTTTTTTATTTGTGTATCTAATAAGCTGACTCTTCTTTGCATTTATCTTCATATCTTCATATATATGTGTGCTTAGTTATGAGTTTATTCAGTAGAGAAGTTATTGTTATATCCTACAACTATCATTTGCACAGCTGCCTTAGAAGTATAGGATTGTAAGTAAAAACAGTCAGCTATCTTAATACAAAAGGCCAGATTCTTTGATGCATAATTTTAACATAGCTTCTTTAGGCTTGACAACTTACATGAATCCACTAAGTACCAAATTGAAGATGTATATAAAAAAAGAGACACCAATTGTCATAATCTCATGATAAATAGGAGTGTTTTTTAATAAAGAAGTATATTTGATTTTTAGCTATGTAAATGACTGATGTTAAAATATTCGCTGAATGATAGTACTGATTTTCGTGTCAGTTGCCCAGAGTAGGATTGAAATTCATTTTATCAGAGTGTTGAACATTAAGAATTGATTGGAAGGTTTTAAGATTTTTCACCAAGGAAGTTTTTTTTCAGATTTGTTAGATAAAAATATAAATTTTACTACTAGATTAGTATTCGTTAACGGTGAGATAATATTGGAATCACATTATTGCTATTTAGTTAATAGCAAGGTAGGTGGCTTGTAAAAAGGACTGATGTGTTTATTGAATCCACTTGATAGCAGTATCTACCAGACAGGTTATAGGAGAAGAAGGGGGAATAATATATAGAGAGGAATATGGAACTATGACTTTATATTAATATTTGATTTCAAGCATCAGTTACTGGTAGAACTTCTGTTATATAGCTGAGGTGAAGTGAAAATAATGTATCTCGTGCACTATAAGAATTTAAATTTGAAATCCACTTAATAGATCAGGCATAAGTAGGGTTTTAAGGGAAGTTTCATCAAATATTTTAACCCCCCAATTCCATTATTAACAGTAAAGTGGCATATGTATGACACACAATTTTCCTCAGTTATTCGGTTGCTTTTAATATAATCATTACCTTGTGATTAAAAACACATTTTGGATCTTGTTTCTTGATTTTCCATATATAGAACTAGTAGAGAAAACATAAATACTCTATACAAATGTAAAAGGTGTTGAAATTTTACTAAAACTTAATTAATTTATTTATTAGATATATTATATGTATAAACAAAAAGTATCCATTTACTTTCAGATAATATTAGATTAAACAAATCTGAGAAAAATATATTGTCTGAATTTGTCAGTTTTTTCATTGTTAGAGACATCTGTTCTAAATTTTTGGGATATGGGATCATTTTGGTTCTAAAGTAAAATGTAAAGATAGGTTATAATTGCTGAAAGAAATTTAGAACAATGTAATGTAATCTCATTCATTCAGCTTTTACTCCCATTTTCGAGGATCGGTGTTGATTATTGAATATGACACCTTTATTTAACTAGCTATCTTATAAGGTGGCAGTGTCACTATTATTAATAGAGGGCATCCTTTATCAAAGTAAAATGTACAAGTTTTATACTATGAAGGTAGTGTTGGAAGTGACAGGCCTAACAGATTGAAAGCATTCCTTTTAAAGTATTTTGTATTATTCTTATTGTGTTGATGAATTTAAATGTGTTTGCTTTGTCACTGACTGTAGGGTGCCTAAATGGAATAAGTTAATTCCAAGTTGTTAACATAATAGAAATATACCATTGGCCAGGCCTCACCACAGGGACACGTGGTATCTGTATGATCTCTCAGGTTTGAATTCCTTTCTGGCCTTTCTGATTTTGGTTTCACATTGCTTACATAAATCACTTCAAGCAAAAGTTATGATGATTCTTTCAAAAAGCCTCTTACATAAATCAATCCAAGCAAAAGCTATGATGATTCTATTGAAAAGCCTATGGCCAATTTGCTTCCAGTTCCTTCCCCTATTCCTTTCCAGCCTGTAATGGCCTCGATATTGACTAGGTGTAATGATATTAAAATGGTATCCTAATGAAGCAAAAGTCTATGTACTGGTGAATGGTTTCTGGAAGTCTGTTCTGTTATATAAGGACCATCGCGGTTCAGACCCAGTTCTTTTGGCATGATCAAGCCAGTGTTTTATCCAACTCTGCTTCTCTAGATCCACATTCTTTTCCTGCTTGGTGTGTCTTGCAGTGGCTTTGATGTCTGAGAAGCTTCCACTCTGGACCTTGCAGTATTAGAAGCTACCTTCCAACTTATATCTGCGGGTGCAGTGCCAGACAATATCTCAAACACTTCCTCAGATGCCTGGCGCAGGGATACTCTGAGGAGTCAGCATGTTCCATGGAGCGCTGTATCAAGTGTCTTAGTGTGACTTGGTTTATGCCACAGATGATAGGCACACACTGGTTTGAAGTAGCACAGGGCTAAAGCAGAAAAGTGGAGGTTACTGTGGTTGCACTCCAGCTTGTTATGATCATTTTTCTAAATATATTATTCATTTGGATACTTTCATCTTGACATTGTAGGCGTGATTTTTGGAAGTGAGAATTTTTTGAAGACTCATGGCACGTATTTTAGGTTATCGCTGTGTTGCAAAGTCATTTCGTTTTAGATTAGCTTTCACTCATCGTATTTTTGATGTAGGTGAAATTCGTATAATTCATTTTTTGTCAGTTTTAGATTGCAACAGTGTTGGTTTTATGGGGGTGGCAAATGGTACATATGCTACAGCCGAAAACTTCATGGCGTGATAAAACCATGTTTGAAGTGATGGTGTATTGGTGTGGCGGTGACTTTTTTAAAGATCTAACCGCCTGGGTACCAAAATGATGTTTGAAGGGGCAGAAAACCCAAGTTTTCGCCCCACCTCAGAAAATTTGTAGAGCCATACTGGTTCGAGATTATTTTGCCTGTAGAATGTTCCATGAGATCTGAGACATTATTAAACCTTTTGTGCCTCTCTGTCTATTACTATTTAGTTTAATGAGCTTTTGGTCGCATTATACTTCTATTAGCGATATAGGTATCCTAAAAAATGAAAGTAGTATTTAAGTATATTCTTTCTTTTTATTCGTAATACTGCCCCAATTTCGAACTATACAGGGAGTAAACTAAGGCCCTTCTGGTGTTTATATCTAACTAGAGGTAGAGGTTAATAAACTGGTTGCCAGTAGGCGGTACAGCAGATTGTCTTCTCCAACAGCACTACTACTCATAGTGTACACTCTCTACTTGGTCATCAACATCTAACAGTTTTTGTACGCAGATATCCAAACGAATGATCCCTCTTCATCCACACACTGCTTCAGATATTCTACCGCAAACACATATCACGCTTGAGCCTGGTGCCTTTCCTTAGTGATTTACTATACTTTCATCTAGCTTAAGGCACGGGCATGAAAAGGTTGTTCCCCCAATCGCCTTCTTTGAACTAACACTTTCTTTAGAAAATTATCAGAAATGTTATTCTTATCTTCACAATCTGTTTACGTCCATCTTTCGCTGCTCCAAACTTTATACACTGAGCAGCTGCAGCATGATTATAAGTATAAATGAAAGAATCACAGTTGTTATCCAGATGACCATTAACAAGGATTTTGAAAAGTTCAGGAGGAAGTACACTTCCTTAGAACTTGTTGCGCTACGTACGCAACATCTGTATGTCGAAAATGTTGATTAATATTTTACTGCACTATCGGCAATTGTTGCTGTTTCAAATACAGTAGCAAAGGCTTAAGCATATCAGGTAGATGGGTACCGTATATTTTACATCAAAAATTGAATCCCATAAAAGTTACAACAAAATTGGATGTCAAATGTGTCAAATACTGATCCAATAAAAATTTCAAAACGATATTCTGTAGTTTTTATTAATATATACACCATTTTAACTACAATCCTATAGATTTTGTGTTTCAAATTGTTACCGTGGTAGAGACGAGGGCCATCGACGGTTTTGTTCTTCACTGACTCTATAGAAATTGTGATTTTGTTTATTTCTTGCAAGTACTTTATGTTTATGTTTGTATGGAATAAAAGCTAATAGTAAAATAGCTGAAGTAGTTACTTTTTAATGTCAGAGAAGGTAATCTGTTTAATTGCACTATGCAATAATTAATTAGCAAGTAAAAATTCCCCACATCAAAGATTACACCACGTTTTGATGGTCATATTTAACTTCAAATGCTCCATGGTAGTTGGAAGCCAGTATTTACAAAAGCGAAATCAATTATATCTGTCATTTTTTGGATGCAAAGTGACTCCTTGTCCTGAAAATCTGATAAAGTACGCAATATTTTGACCAACTGATTAAAAGTATCTTTAGAAAAGAATTAAAAAGATAAATCTTTAATTATTGCTCCTGCCTATGAAAGGTATGTAGACAATGAAGAAACTGCCGGATATATAGCACAAATTGTCGGAACTTCATCCCATTCACTAGGTTTTTACTGCTTTGACTGGACTTCCGTGTAGTTTCAAGGCAACATATATATATATATATATTATGGAATATTTCGAATCAAATAAAGAGATAGCAGACATAGATGGATATTTTTCAAACAAACTATAATCCATTCATTAAAAGAATGCTGGACTAGGCTCGTCGTAATTGTGCATCATATCCAAGGGGGTGGCAAATCGAGCGATCGATCACGTAATATTCAAAGTCGCCCACCTATAGCATAAGAAATGACCACCTTATTGTTGTAGTGCTAATAAAAAAAGTCGTCGCGAAATAAACTTGCTGGATTTAAACACGATTTCGCCGCCTCCCAAAAGCTAGGCCCAGGTAACTGTAAACAGACCAAGCATGCATGGTACGTGAGTGGTAACGTTCTGGCCTCGCATTTGGGAGGATGTGGGTATCAAGATTTTCGTTTTTCATGGATTCTCCAAATCATTACAGGTGAATGTCATGTTGCTTCCTTCAAAAATCCATTGCCGATTTCATCCCCGTCTTGCCCCCAGTACTTTCCCGTCTCTAATGATCTCGACGAGGTGTAAAGCCATAAGCATAACAAAAGAGTTAAACTGGTGGCGGCAAAATCGGTATTGAACAATGACGTTTATACAGATATGGGTGGGCCTGAATTGGGCATAGTGCTTTGAACTACATTGGGACTGTGTAGTCAAGTAATGTTTTCTACTAAAATTTCTTTCCCTGCCTGCTAGAGAACTTTTGCCTTACCTTCAAATACATTGCTTGTTAATTTTTATATAGAAACTGGAATTCATTTGCACACTATCTACAAGGAACTTATTTTGCCAAATATAAAAGCATTTTCTTCTAAGCAGTGAAAGTTGATTGAACAACCATTCAGGAAGACTCCCCAACAAGCAAACTACACTTTTCACCTTTAAAAGATTTTCGACATAAATCTAAAAAAACGAGAATTCTCAAGAAATAAACTGCTGATGAACTTTGAGGTATCCAGAGAGTGTAAATAATATTCTATAAGCATTACAAGAAAACCTGAGTTTGCAATAATAAATCTGCTAATGATATTGTTGATCTTCAGGCAGTATAAATGATTTTCTATAAATACTTCAAGAAAACGGACTTTCAGCAGAATTATTTCAGTGGTGATACTTAAGGTTTTCACAGCGTTTAAATTAGTTTGCATGAACTTCATAAAAAACGGACGTTCTGCACAATGAATAAGCTGATGACTTTTAAGGTGGTCAGACCGAGTAAATGATTTTATTCAAACATATCAAGAAAGCGGGCGTTCTCGCGAATGGATTCGCTGGTGAATCTTAAGGTATTCAGGTTGTATAAATGATTTTCCACAAAGATCGCATGCAAATGCTCATTTACCAGAATGAATCCACTGATGACGTTTAAGGTCTTTATGCCCTGTAAACGATTTTACACAAAAATCGCAAGAAAACGGGCGTTTTCCAGAATGAATAACCTGGTGATTCTTAAGGCTTCCAGCCACTTTAAATGCTTTTCCACAAAAATCGCAGGAAAACGGGCGTTCATCAGAATGAATCCGCTGATGTTGCTTAAGATTTGCAACTACTGTAAATAATTTTCCACATATATCACAAATAAATATGCATTCTCCAGAATGAATCCGCTGATGAACTTTCAAATGATCTTGCCGTTTAAATGATTTTGTACAAACATTACAAGAAAACTGTCGTTCATCAGAATGAATATGTTGGTGACGTTCAAGGTTACTAGCCCATATAAATGATTTATTACAAAAATTGCAAGTAAAAGGACGTTCTCCAGTATGATTCAGCTTGTGAGATTTAAGTTTTCCAGATTGTATAAATGTTTTTCCACAAAAATCACAAGAGAACGGGCGTTCACCAGAATGAATCCGCTGATGCCTCTTAAGGCTTCTATAGTGTTTAAATGATTTTGTACAAATATCACAAGAAATTAGGCGTTCTTCAATATCAGTCAACTGATGATTTACTGGCTCCTCCTCTATTCTGTTAGTTTGGAATTCACCAGTACAAAATTGCTGATCATAACTGTAACTACTTTTTTTGCAGTCACCCCTAGAAACCGGAAAATTTCCATGTTACTATGTGTTGATAACTTCTTATTCTGGAAAAGTATATTAATTAACAATTTATAGATAAATACTCAGTTTACAACTAGTATACTTAATTCTTTTAATAATAGTGGACTAAATTTTTTAACATGCAATTCATTGTTATATACAATGGTACCCTGTATAAAAAACGAACTGCACAACTTCTATAAATAAACAGCTTATCATTTGTAATATAAAGAGCCCTGACTGTCCCAGAATGTGATTTTTAGTAAAAAGCAACAGATTATATTTTAGGAAAAATGTTGAGTAACACTTTAATATATTATAAATAGACACTAATATTTTCAATAAGTAATTTACAAATTAACTTACTTAAGACGCTGGCAAAGTAAAATATTGCCTAGTTATGAAAAATAACACAAAATTTAATATTAGCTTAGTAATATATTTTCTTAAAAGAAACTGAAATCAATTTGTTAATAAACTCAATGGACCAATAACATTGTCTATGGAGAAATATTTAAGGTAATTTATGCATGGCTCTGCATCAAGCTACACCAGCTCCCAGAAGATCACCTGAATTCCTGGTTGACATTTGTTTTGTATTTGGCATATGATAACAAAAATCTGATAATAATTAATGAAACAATAAATAAAATAATACAAATATGAAATTACAGTTATTTTGCCACTGATATTAACAAAATGCAAAATTATTAAAAAATGGCTTAACACCACAATAGATAAACATTATTATTAAATAGTTTATCACAAAATTTGCTTGATATTAAAATTCGATAGATATATTTACATGATAAAAATAAAGAAATGATCAAAATTATCTATAAAATGAATTTTTGAGAAATTTTATTTGTATACAGGACACTTTTCAGAAATTATACGATTTCCAAAGAAGTGTTTACCATACTTTATAGAATTTCCAAAGGCGATGTTGTAAAATTATGCAATATATCTAACTTAATTAGCTGAAATATCTAGCTCTTGAGAGTAAATAGATCAACATAATAAGAAATCTGTACTGGAATCAATCAGAAAAGATATTTTGAGTATACTAATATACTAACAGGTGTTAAGCGTGGGTATATACTGTCTTCGATACTTTTAAAGTAGTATTATGAAGTAAGAACGAAGACTTTCCCGGCGTATGACTGCAATGTAGTCTTCACGGGTGTACCGCCGGATAGTGTTGTGGAAACCATCTCAGTAGCTGTGGGTCAGCTGACCATTACACATGTCTCATCACCTGAAGAAGACGGCAGAGCCAGCCGTCGAAATATTGTGTTTCCACAACACTATCCGGCGGTACACCCGTGAAGACTACATTGTAGTATTATGAAGTTAATACCTAGCATGATAAACTGTTATGAGTTAATGAAGAACACTATGGTTATTATATACAATGCAAAACATTTTGTTTCGACCAAAAATACCTCAGCAAAAACAATTAACTTAGCATCATTTAAAAAAAAACTAATTTAAATAGTGTGAAAAGTGTAGTTTGCTTGTTGGGGAGTCTTCCTGAATGGTTGTTCAATCAACTTTCACTGCTTAGAAGAAAAATGCTTTTATATTTGGCAAAATAAGTTCCTAGTAGATAGTGTGCAAATGAATTCCAGTTTCTATATAAAAATTAACAAGCAATGTATTTGAAGGTAAGGCAAAAGTTCTCCAGCAGGCAGGGAAAGAAATTTTAGTAGAAAACATTACTTGACTACACAGTCCCAATGTAGTTCAAAGCACTATGCCCAATTCAGGCCCACCCATATCTGTATAAACGTCATTGTTCAATACCGATTTTGCCGCCACCAGTTTAACTCTTTTGTTATGCTTATGGCTTTACACCTCGTCGAGATCATTAGAGACGGGAAAGTACTGGGGGCAAGACGGGGATGAAATCGGCAATGGATTTTTGAAGGAAGCAACATGACATTCACCTATAATGATTTGGAGAATCCATGAAAAACGAAAATCTTGATACCCACATCCTCCCAAATGCGAGGCCAGAACGTTACCACTCACGTACCATGCATGCTTGGTCTGTTTACAGTTACCTGGGCCTAGCTTTTGGGAGGCGGCGAAATCGTGTTTAAATCCAGCAAGTTTATTTTGCGACGACTTTTTTTATTAGCACTACAACAATAGGTGGTCATTTCTTATGCTATAGGTGGGCGACTTTGAATATTACGTGATCGATCGCTCGATTTGCCACCCCCTTGGATATGATGCACACTTACGACGAGCCTGGTCCAGCATTCTTTTAATGAATGGATTATAGTTTGTTTGAAAAATATCCATCTATGTCTGCTATCTCTTTATTTGATTCGAAATATTCCATAATATATATATATATATATATGTTGCCTTGAAACTACACGGAAGTCCAGTCAAAGCAGTAAAAACCTAGTGAATGGGATGAAGTTCCGACAATTTGTGCTATATATCCGGCAGTTTCTTCATTGTCTACATACCTTTCATAGGCAGGAGCAATAATTAAAGATTTATCTTTTTAATTCTTTTCTAAAGATACTTTTAATCAGTTGGTCAAAATATTGCGTACTTTATCAGATTTTCAGGACAAGGAGTCACTTTGCATCCAAAAAATGACAGATATAATTGATTTCGCTTTTGTTTATGTTTCGATTTAGAAGTCTTGAACTTAATCTGCAGTTTTAGTCTTATAAACCCCTGTTTTCTTGTTATATTTACTGTCTGGAAGCCTTAATAATAATAATCAATAGAGCCATCAAAGAGAACATCCATTTTCTTGTGATTTTTGTTTAATACCATTTACTGAGCCTGAAAGCCGTAAAAATTAGTGCATTAATTTTTGTGAACATCCATTTCCTATAATGATTGTAGAACTTAATTTATATAGTTGAATATTTTGAATTTTATAAGCGGATTCATAAAATTGGACACCATTCTATCATAATGTTTTGGGGAAATGATTGTGTTCTTGTGTGGTTATTGGTAAAGAATTAAAGTTTCTGGTGGTCTTAGAAGTCATAATCAGATTATTTAAGTTATACTCTTGTTTTCTTTTTGTGGTAAATTTTTATCGCCCATTGGAATCTTAAAATTCATCTGCATATTTATTAAGGTGATAGTGTGATTTATTGTGTTGTATGTGGCA